>JAILXH010277167.1:6934-20570 GCA_023558415.1 Piaractus mesopotamicus | reverse complement strand
TAGCTCCACGCGGACTTCCAGAATATTCAGTGTTTGAATGTCTACAATGTTGCACTTCCTGCGTCGTGACAAAAAAACGGCAAAAGAAGAAAAAGGCTGCACTGCAAATGGAGGGATTTGTAACTCCCAACAATAAGCCTAGGACAATGAGCCTAACGAAGGGTAGATTTTAAAAATTGAGCCCTAGTTCGCCTATTTGCCTGCTCTACACAAAGTGAGATACAACATCTAACAGGATGAATTTTAGAGCAATAACACATCCTTGTATTGTCCTCGTCAGTTTTGCTGCATCTTACTCTTACTGAGCTGATCTTACAGCTGTGCATGTCACAAAGACACGCAATAGCCTGAAGCTATGAAGCTGCCTCACCTGACTTCCACATCAGACTGGACAGTGTTAGACTGGTTATGGACAAAAAAATCACTGGTGAATGAGGAGAATCTGCGGAAACCTGCCAAGGAGGTCCACAAATGGCATCAAGTCTCAATGCTATGATACATTTAATATCACAGAATTACAATCATGTGTTACGTTTACAGTTGGTGGAACATATTTTGAGGGTGGAGTAGCACAGTTAGCTTGTTGTTGAACAGAACATGGGATTGAAATGCTGCTAGTACCCCTTGTTGTTGTACAGGGAACAGGTATTAGAATACTTAATGAGGGATATGGGTTGCCAAGCCAAGGGCCAGTGTAACTGGCGGACCAGGTAGTTTAAAAAATGATATTTCATGCATTCCATGTGGCAAGAGTGCACTGTCCTTATTAAAGTGTTTACTTGGCTTCTCAGCCAACTAATTTGGCTTCATTTTAAATGCAGCATAGAGTGTAAAAATGTGCCACTCATTGAGCCAACAGGCAGTTGATAACACTGAATATTGCTATGCTATTTTCAAAGGGAATAGACAGAATAAGCTTCCACGTTTTTGTTGTATTAGCAGTGACCTTATGATCGTTAACTAATTAATAATCTTTAACCGATTTGTATTTTTATTTGCTCGGGACCTTTCGGGTTTCCCCTGTATGTTACGACTAATGATGGTACAGTTGAGCCACCCGTCGTGATGTCCTAGTTCTCCCAGATATCAGTTCTAAACAAATCTGGAGAGAATTTCTAGTTCAATCATATTTATGATCTCTCGTTAAGACAACATGCCTGTGGGCATTTTTTCTTTGTAAAGAAATGTTTTTCCTTTTTTATTTTGTGTTAGCATAGTTCTCGTTATTGTTGTTATATGTTAGTCTGTCGGTTGTATTCAATGAAATATGAATAATGATGTGAAATTACAATTTCTAACACAATGTCACCTTTCACAAGTGCACAATTAGGTTTGTTTGTTTTTCCCTAGACCACAAGTATGTGGTGCATGTGGCAAGTGTTACACAAGCATGATAGTTTCAGCTGGTCCCTACAAGTCAGTAGAAGTCCATTGAAGAAAAAAAAGGAACAATACATGTACATTTGCAGTAGATGTTTACAGTAGCCCTCTCCTGTCCTTATGTCTCCAGACACTGCTTACAAAAATACGTTTCAGATACTATAGGCTTACTGATTTAGGGAACTGTATGGACGTTCTTTGTCCTTAAAAGCTAGAGAGATACTCAGCTGTGCGGTAAAATTATTACAGTGGTTAGATTGTCTCCGAAGGTACTTATGCTAGAGACAGCTTCCATTTTAAATGCATTATAGAGCATGGTTACATTGTCTGAGTGCTCTGGAAGGTATTGGTAGTTCTGCTGTACGGTTCTCACTCTGCACCAATAGGAAGAATTACTGTGATCTGCTCCAAGATAAAACATGGACTGAGACTATACATTGATCACTTTTATAGAGTGAAAGATACAAATGTCAAAAAAACAATAAACATTTCTTTATTTAAAAACTTTCATTGGCTTAAGTGGCCAGTTTCTTTCCTTTATTTTAAAATGGACAAATTAGTCACTCATTCACGTTTACAGCTGCCCACACCTCAACAGTCTTAGACCAGAATTATTTTACAGTGCTGCACTCTTAAAGGGCTCATATGATGTAAAACCACATTTCCCTCACTTTTATGAAATAAAGGAGTTTGAAGTAATATGTAAACACTGCAAAGTTTCATACCCAGTCCATAGAATCCATAGATGAAATCCATGCAGCAAAAACAGGCCATAGTTTCTGTGATATCACAAGAACCAACCCAATAACATATGTTTTGAAATTTTACCAGTGTTTACATATTACCTCAAAATCCTTTCAAAAAAGCTAAGGAAATTATTTTTTTTCGTGATAAAGGAAAGAGTGTACTACACTCCAATCGACTATAATGTGATGAACTATTTTCAAACTGTCAAAACAACCAGTGAAACCTGTTAAGGTGTTATGAGTGGGCTGGAACACTTTTGTGAAATCTTAGAAAATTAAATTGCATTGACAGTATTAAATCAGAAATGTTTTATTTCTGAAGCTGGAGGGTTTAATATCTCAGCAGCTGACTCTGGATTGATAAAGCTGTGATGTTATATGTCTGTGCCTAAGGGACTGGATGAAAATCTTTACTTCCTGCCATTATGACACCTATCCATCAAATAAACAATACAAACTCGATCACCGGTCAAGAACCTGATCCCCGTTCTTCTATTATAAACCAATAATGGTGGCCTTAATGTTACAGCAGAGGGAAACAATAGGCTTCATCTACCAATGGCATACCATATGGAGCCAAAGGGGATTGAAATATTCCCTCTCCACCAATCTACCTTCATTCATCAGTATCTGTCCCATCAGGATCAGGAGCGTGAGTGTACCAGATGCAAGGCTGCTGCTCACAAGAAGTGAGAGTCATTTCCACTCATCAGCTGCAGAGATGGCTGCTGTACTCATCTATGGTCTCTGTCTACTCTTTCTAACAGGTGAGTAGAGCTCTGATTACGTTTAAAAGCTAAACCAACTGTCTGTACTTTTAAGATTCTATATAGTCTTAACAGGTTCTCAAATGCTTTTTGAAACATCTTTAATGTGATCATTACATATCAATAAGTAATTTCTTAATATTACTAAGATTTAAGTTTTAAAGTAATCTGTAATTTACAGCAGATATGATTTCTATGAAAAAGCATCAGTATTAAATTTTATATAAATACATAGTAATATATATTTTTGTAAGTCATATCATCTGTTAATAATAAGTATAAGCTATATAAACCATATGCTTGTTTACATTTAGCTTTTCAGTTAGCATCAACTGTAGATTGATGAACACTATACACTAATGCAACTTAATTTTGTCACTGCAATTCCTTATACATTCTTTATAAAATTGTTTTAAATTATTCATTCCTTTATTTGCAACAACACATTCCTGCTATGGTAGGAAGCATTTCTGTTACAGTGCTGGTAAGGATTTACTGAGAAGTGCAGCTTGTAATTGTTGTGGCTGTGACTTTTTCTAGCTCAAGAGGCTTTTCCCAAAAGAATATGCACTCCTCAGAATGTTCTAGATTACCTCAATCTGACCAGAAACAACGAGAAATTTACAACCTGTCGTCCTGTACTTGACTGGACACACCCAACAGTAGTGTACTTGGACGTCTACCTCTCTGCCGTCATATCTGTGGTGAGGAGTGCACCTGTAAACTCATCCGACATGAATTCTTTTCTTTCCTACAAAATGTATTACTATGCAAATTCACTCATATATTTATTATTCTTAATTTTTCATCTTTCAAGAAATGATTACAAATGACTATTTGCTATGCTTAGGTTGTTTTAGTTAACATGGAGAAAGTTTGGCTAATGTACACAAAAGAGGTATGTTTAACTCTTCAGTACAAATTCTTATTCTAATTCTTGTGTCTTTACAGATTGAAAAGTCACAAATCTTTGTTTCGTATTTGTGGATGTCAGTGGTAAGTGCTCAAAATGCCTCGGTCTTTTGCAATTAGCAAGTATTTCTAATTATTCTTCATGAAACTGCCTGGTGATCTTTATTATGTAAGACAGATCAGAAAGTGAAATCTCTTGAAACATAATATTAGTGGCAAAGGTCTTATGAAGGTCTTAAAAAAATGGAGCCTGCACTTGATTTTCATAATGGATTGGCATAGACTTCACAGGTGTTTTTATAGGGGCCTATTAAGGGCACTAGAAGCTGCAATCCTCCAACTGCAGTCTGCTGCAGGATATTCTGCAGGATTAGGGAGTTTGAAAAACTGCTGTTGTTCCCATTGGCTATCGGATCCAAAGCAACAACAATGATGAAATGAAATGCAAGATTTCATTGGCCAGTGGGGCCAAGCTACAGTTAAGTTTCTTTCACCATCTAATGTTAGCTACAAGCTTTAGAAAACTGTTCAGCACTCTAGATGATCTACTAATATCAGAAGAAGGCAATGCATTTTACCAAATCTCTCTATGACAAGTGAAACATTTTAATACAATTAAAAAAAATACAAAAAACCACAGATAACGCGTCACATGATCATGTCAAATGACATTCTATCAAATGATTTTTTTGGCTGTATCATGAAACTTGTTCCATGAACTTGAGACACTTGCAGCTGTTGTGGCTCAGTTTTAAATGAGTTGCAGGACACTACATTATGCAACTCAAGTGCAACTTAGTTTCATGTAGGTTTCAAGCAACTAAAGTTGTGTGAAAATTTCACTGTGTAAAGCCAGCCTGAGAGTTAAGATGAGAACTGAATCTGTTTCTTTTTTTTAGACCTGGAGCAATGAGCTAATCTCTTGGAATCCTGATGATTTCTGTGGGATCACTCAAGTCTCTGTGCCAAGGGAGATGCTTTGGAAACCTGATCTTTCTGTCTACGAGTTGTGAGTGTCTAAATAAGTGTTAGTTGTAAAATCTTTACATGGCCAATCACATTCTTACATGCAGATTTGTTCATTAACTGAAGCTCCCTTGTTATTTTCTGAGAGCAATATTCTGATTTCAGGTAAGAATTGTACAAAATTAGTAAGCAGTCTTTATTAAATGGTATTTTTCATGTCATACAGAGAGAAAGACAAACCAAAGATGAACAAACAGACAACATGCAGTCCCTCTTTATTTTACAATGTGCGAGTTTGAAACACGCCTTCAACATATGGTTCCAGTATGAGAACCATATGACTGTAGGAGGGGAGAGAACTCTAAGAACTTGGGCTGGAGGTCTGGGCAGCTTTTGCCATATTAGAGAATATCTGCTTCTGCTTTTTGCTAGAAGGTCAGACCTACAGTGGCTGAGAACCCAACAAACTGCAAATAAAAGAAAACAAGCTGCAAACACAGTAAAAACTTTTATCAAAATGATATCATGTGCCCTGGATTTTACAAAGTCTCTGCAAAATAATAAAACTCCCTGCACATTCATAGACACTCTGCAAACACAGAAAACACTGTAATGTTATGTTAAATGACTAAACCAGCGCTACATGCAGCTTCAGGAACGCTGTAGTCAGTCACAGCACAGCTAATTCAGAGCAGAACCAGAAAGTTATCAGTTTTTTATTATATTTAAAAGAGAATGTCATGTGTAACACATTTTTTAAGAACAGAAAAGGAGAACGGTCCACCGAGTCCTTACTTGTCCATTACTCATGATGGTGAAGTGAACATGGAGGAGAACCCGAGACTCCACACTATCTGCACAATGGACGTCCACAAGTTTCCCTTTGATATCCAAAGCTGCCAAATCACCATTCTCCCCATCATTCATTCAAGTAAGTGCCTAAAACTACTCCATTTCATCTGCTGTACATACCTGATGCAGTTGAAGAAGAGAATTGAGTGTATAATTGTAGTTCATTTACAAATCTGAATGTCTTAAAAGTGTTCATGACGATTCACAGTAGTCTTAATACAGACTTTCCGTTTTCAGATGGCACTCTTACAATACTCAGATTCAGAGGCACACAGAATAGGACAGTAGGAACGCTGTAACAAGCTCAAATAGTTATTCAGCAATTTATATTCTAAAGGTTAGGGTTCTCTGTGCAGGGACATTGTCTGAATGCCAAAGTTCTATTGAAAACAAGCAATAAAGTGTAGGTTGAAATAACTGTGTAGAACTTTTGAAGGACATTTTTTGTCACAGAAAACACTTTCCTGGAATATGTTGACTTAGCCCACACTTGATGGTACATAAGATTGAATACAGTAAAGACCTGAACCCTTTCTTTTCTGTACTACAGTACATTTTATGATCATCATGAAAACAATGTAATTCATTGTGTTTTTTTCTACCTCTTTTCTTACAGATAGTGAATTGAAGCTTGTTGCTGCCTCCAATTCCTCAAAGGTGACACAGAACTCCAGAAAGTATCTACTCAGTCAGGGCGAGTGGGAGCTGCTGGGCTTGACTGTCACTGAAGAGAACATAACTTATTTTGACAGCAGCACGTGGAATTTCATTAAGTACACGGTAATGGCCAAAGATTAGAGTCAGGATTCTGACAAAGCCACCATAAAACAAGAACCATGAGGTGTCTCTGCAAATTGTTTGTAACTCATATTTGATCCAAAGGCATATTTGGTCCTAACAGAGATCAAATATTTGCGCTATGCTATGAAATTGTGTGTAAAGGCTTCTTTTTCAGCTTTCTGTCTGCATGATTTGTCATTTTTTACTCATGTGCAATTAAACTGGCCTCTTTCTTCAGGACCCCTTGTATCCCTTCTGGCTTCACTTTAATAAATGCTGCCTTGCTTACTCACCTACAAAGATGACAATCCAACTTATGTATACTTTTGTAAATCATACAAATTGAAATATATTACATTAACTATATAAAAGAAAAGTGTGGTTCAACTCTGAGATGTCCGAAACAGGCGAAAGTCGCAATTGCTACTGTGAAAACAGGCTTAACTAAAATTTTTCATATTACCTTTTTTCCTATCCTCTTTTCTTAGATATCACTCAGAAGGATGCCTCTACTATATATCCTCAATTTCCAGTTGCCGGTGCTGTTCTTGCTTGTGTTAGATCTGGCCTCTTTTTTCATACCTGACAGTAAAGGAGAAAAACTAAGCTTCAAAGTGACCGTGCTGTTGGCCATTTCTGTTCTACTTCTCATCCTGAATGATATCCTACCATCTAAATCTGACCGATCTCCTCTGATTGGTAAGAGCAGCTTTTAGACACAGTACAAAAATCACTCCACTGCCCAGCAAGTATTTTGCTGTTGTCGGAAGAAAACCTTGTATCTCCAAAACGGTAACTTTACAGGAGAAGGAAAAAACCTTCTTAACTTTTAATGTAAGTCAACAGAACCATAATTTTTTACAAGTAGATTTGTGTGGTTTCTTTTGGTCAATTCATCAAGAAATGTACCCACAATGTAAAGGGCGACAGGCATTTTCAAATTATGTCAGAAACTAAAAAATGACAAAAATGGAGATACAAGGTTTTCTTCCGAAAGCAGCCATATATGAAATACAGGATGAAAAGACAGGGTCAATAATTGCAGATTTATCTAGATATGTTCAGATTTCCAATTTATCATGTAAAAAATAAATATCTTTATTTCACTGAAGATTTATATAAATATTGTTTTTATTTGTATATAATTTAAATGATAATTAATAGATACATGTTATTTGCTTGTACACCCTGCAGCGACCTACGTCATCTTCATATTTGCCTTCATGCTATTGAGCCTCCTGGAGACGATTTTGGTGACCTATCTGATCGAACTGGACTTGGCATCTGAAGAGCAAGTCAGTGAGAACAGACCAAAAAGCTCCTTTCACTTTCTGAAACCTGAAGAGCTCTTCACCAAAAAGAATGGAGACATTGCTTCTGAGAAGGGTAGGCATGCCTTTCACTGACAATCTGCCAATCAAACTCTATATTATAACCTTAAAAAAAATATTAAAGTTATAGTTCAGTAAAGTACCAGATTTACACTTCATCCCAAATGTAGTGCATCAGTCAACATGCTGTTATAGACAATAGTATGTCATAAAGTGTAACCACTTACCTGAGATTGAGATGATTTGGGTGCCCAGTTTGCAAAGTTTGTATTTACAAGTTTTCCAAGTTTCAGTTTACAATTTTTTATAGTTTACAATTTATACAATTGACAAAATTGTAAGTTATGGTTTACACAGTTTACCAATTTATATAGTTTACAGTTTACACTGTTGGCAAAAAATGTAATTTCCAGTTCACAATTGACAGATTTGTGTAATTTACCATTTACACAGTTTACAGGTTGTTGTAACTTACTGTTTACACAAATTACAGATTTGTACAATTTACTGTTTGCACAATTTATGAATTAGTATAATTTATATGTTCCAAAATTTCAAATGTGTAATTTACAGTTTACACATCGTACAAATTTGTTACAAATTTCTTACAAATTTGTACACATTATACAATTTGTATAGTTTAGAATCTATACAAGCTATAAATTGGTGGAATTTACAATTTACAATTCACACTGTTTACATTCATTCTGTCATTCATCATCTTTACCCGGTTAATCCAGCTAGCATCACGGTACACTGTTTACAGATTTATCTTTTTTTTGTCAGCCACTTTAACCTGAAACGTCTTTAAATCATCTTGTGTTTCAGGTGAGAAGAGAAAGCAAGGCAGCGATGACTGTACCTCCTCTGGAGTGAACCCATCCAGTGAGTCTGTGATGGAGCTGGGAGCAGCAGGAGCGACGGCTGACCTGCATCTGCTGCAGCTGATCCTGGAGCAGTTGCAGGCTCTCAGGCAGAAAGTATCTAAGGATGCTCTTGCTCTGAAAACTCAGGGCGGAGACGGCTACTGGAGCCGAGTGGCCAAACGCATCAATGCAGCTTTTTTTGTTTTCTATTTCTGCTCCGTCTTTCTGTTTCTCATCTTCATCAGTTTGGAATGGATAGGATAGTCATTAAACCCTCACTCATCATTTCAGCATAGCTGTGGTTGTATTAGTCCACACTAATACCAGTATTTGCTGCCATCTTTTTACTGTGTATTCTTATTCATGAACTCTATGTCTCTGTAATAGTGCTGAATGTGTGTAAAATCTATGAAGTGGGTGTTAGTGATAAATAAAGAAGCAATCAATAGAGAGAGAACACGGTGAACTGATGCATGTAGTTGTTCTTGAGAACCTTTTTCCACTAACAACACCTTTACAGAGCAGATCCACACACACTCAAACACACCTACATTCACCTACAGTACTATGCAAAAGTTTGGGCGCCCCTGGTCAAATTACATCTTATTTTACAAGTGAAAATAAGTCAATACATCCTCTACAGAGAACACACGTCTGCACATTTTAATACACAATTATTGTTAATTTGCTGAATTTAACAGATTGAAGAAAAAATGCAGCCTAAGCAAATGTTACAGCACATTTTATATTTTTATGTTTTATTTTTTCCAGTATGTTAAACTGCTCTAAAACACCACATTCATTCGTTTGTTCCCTGTAGAGGATGTGTACTTATTTTTTTACTTCACAAATCAAGCACAAAGGTGTACTATTCATTCACTTGGTAAAACGCAAATGTTGAACACAGTTATCTGTGGTTGAATATGCTGGAATTTTGGTATGGTTAAATGAAAAGATGTTTAGTGAAAATATCATTGTATAAGCCTCATATTGACATAAACCTCAATAAATAATTTTACCTATGTAATTATTTTGAGCTTAAATTATGAACATGTTAATTTTGTTGCTCACTGCTGGTTCACATTGGTATTGATGTGGACTGAGGGCCCTAACCTGTAAATGTATACAAAATGAATAATTATTAGAGGTGGGTACAGCAGCCTAAACCATCCTGATGTAAAATGGTTGTGCTTTCAGTGAGAACTGCAGCTCTCAGTAAAGTGGAGGAAAAAAAGGACTGAGCTCCACATAAAACTAAGGTGGAAACTTTTTAATACATACAGCATCTGTCAGTCCAAGCAGCATAGGACCTAAAGTTTGCTATTCACTTTTTTTTATTTGTTTTGGTGTAAAATAAAATATATTAGCTTGACAGTAAGTGAGTGAAGATGTAAAGCTGTCCAGTGCCATCGCATGCACAAAAAAAGTAATTCTGACCTGAATTTGAGGGACTGAGTAAAAACGCAGATTCCTTTCCTCACAAATAAACTAAAGCATACTGAAAGTCTTTTAGAACAAGGGTGGGCTGGATTGCTGCACAGTTTGGTGATTTCCCTGCTCAAACACACCTGATTCAACTCGGCAGTTAGTTATCAGATTTAGTTGGCGTGTTAAAGCTGGAAAATCAACAAACTCTGCTGAATTCTGGCCACTGGTTCCCCACAACTGATTCAGAAAAACTCAGAAAAGGACAAATCTGTCAAAACTATACATAAGTACATAGAATTGAGTTGGGACTCAGGAAAAAAATCTTTACTGCTACTTAATCACTACTCATGCACTCCTGTTACTGAAGTGGAGAAATATTAACTGAGTAGAAGAATTAAATCATACATAATCAAACATATTACACAATCATTAATTAACAGAAGTATTAAGTCAATGGAAGCATTTACTCAACATAATGATTGATAATTAGGCATATTAAAGGAGAATTCCACTGATTTTTAAAAATTTCTCCATAAGTCTCTCGTTGTGATGTAAACAAAGTCATTCACAGTGGGTTGATTTGGAATGGCCCATTGTAGAGAAAGTTGCAGACTCAGATTTCTTTACAGTGGTGGTGATGGGAACCAGGGGTCGCCAAGTGTACAACACAAATATATCCATTTTATTTACTATCCAAAACTACTAGTGAATCTACACGTCTTCTGAGTTTTTATATGTAATGTTGATGATGATAAAGTAGTGGAAAAACTGAAAAAAAAAACCAAAACGTTTTATTTGGGAACTATTTTGCCTTACAACACCCTGCATGTATCCTTCCACCATGAATGGATTTAAATAAATGGATTAACAAGGCGTTTTAGGACAAAACTTTATCACAAAACTATGTCTCAGGCATCAGGCAGGGTATGCATAACCATTTTGTGTAATAGCTCTCTGTGAGGGAGCTGTTAAAGGCGTTAAACACTTCAGATTCCTGGTTCCTGGTGACCAATTCTGACTCGGTAAGTTTCTTCAGAATGGAACATTTCACACCAAACCACTCTAAATGACTTTGCTTACATCTTAACCATTTAAATATGTGGAACTTTTGAAAAGTTGGTGGAGTTCCCCTTTAAATCAATGGAATGGGTGACCGCAGTAGAATGAACGCAGTTCTCTCGGCAGCCCTCGCTGCAGTGCCCCCTCCAGCCGACAGGGGGCGCCACGCTCACAGTAAAACGGTACTCGTAGCGGCCGCTGCAGCATCAGCCTCAATGAATGACGTGGATTTTCTCTGAATTTCAACTTGTGAATTTCGGGAGCTGAGCTGCAGGCAGGAGAGGCTGCTTCTGGGTTTTAACCAGCGCGTCTGCACCACTCGATAAGGGAGCAGTGTGTGTTCACAGCAGTGAAAGGTGAGGGTTTTATTAACGCTTCGTGACAGGTGTTATTAATGCAGCGTGGCTAACTGAGCTAGCTGGCTAACTTTTCTCATTCAGACAGACAACTGTCAGAAGCCTGGAGCTCGGTCGCTACTCAGTTACTGTTGCTGTGGTTATTTGCATTCGCCATAGTTCAGCGTGTTTGTAACAGCCTTCTGTTTTTGGCTTTTATTTCCAGCCCTAATTCATTAGCTTTACTCTGCTTTAACAGAATGAATAAAGCCAAAACGGAAAATCTTCGAGAGAAGGTGGAGGGGAATGAGCTGGATCTCAGTCTGAGCAACCTTACAGATGTACCGGTCAAGGAGCTCGTAAGTGCGAAGATGAATTTAAAAGTTGTGATTATAGGCTTATTCCTGCAAGTAGTAGCGTTACACTTTTAAAGATGGTTCTTCAGCGTTTCTTTGGTAAAGGGAATGGTTCTATTTCTGTGTGAAGCATTTCATTAAACGGTTAAATAATTATATAAAGCACCAAAAAAGGGCTGTTTTATTGTTACAAGCTTGACATCGTAATAATAGCAGAACCCTTTTTTGGTGCTATAGCTATAATCACCATTTTAAAAAAAGTTCTATATAGAACCTGAAGAACAACTTCACCATGCCCAGACCAATTTAAGCATGAAGTGGTTCTACGTAGAACTCATGGTTCTAAATAGAGCCATTTCCTTTACTAAGGAACTCTCAAAGAAGCATCTTTTTTAGAGTGCAGCTTAACATGCATAGTACTCAGTCATTCATTTATTGTGGTGGTATCAAAAATACAAAAGCTTTTCATTATTTGCTTGATTCTCTTTTCAGGCCGCACTTCCTAAAGCAACTGTTTTGGACCTCTCCTGTAATAATCTCACAACTCTTCCTGTAAGTCAGTTACTGATTTGTATGTAATTTATTTGTTCCTATTCCCATCTTAATATGACTACTTGAGACGACCATTGCATCATATTACTCTTTTAGTCACATATTTAGGCTTTGACTACACTGTACAAAAGTCAGTAATTTACTGTGTTGTAAAATTGACCCTGTATGTGCCCAGCCTGAATTCTGTACCTTGACACACCTGGTGAAAGTTGACCTGAGCAAGAATCAGCTAATAAGCCTCCCGGAGGAAATGGGTCGACTAAGCAGCCTACAGCATCTGGATCTCTACAACAACAAGCTGACCATGCTGCCTCTCAGTTTCTCACAACTTAGGGTACGTCCAGGAGCTCTTTTCATTCAGGCTGCGTCATGTTTATGAAACACATCGCCTTGATCCCTGGTGACCTCTTCCCCTGAGTTTATGGCGATGTTCTTGCAATTGTCTCTGTTGGTAGAGTCTCAGATGGCTGGATCTCAAAGACAACCCCTTGGAACAGTCGCTGGCCAAGGCCGCAGGAGACTGTCTGGATGAGAAACAGTGCAAGCAGTGCGCGGCAAGGGTGAGCTAATACATACATATTTCTGCACTGAAGATGAGGGGTTGTGTAATTTGTGTAGCATTTGAGTACTAATTAAGCTCGAAGTAGAAACCTAGAGGTAAAATGGGTATTCAAATACTAAAATAAAATGCAGTCAAAAGGGAAACCTTACAGTAGTCCAGACTACTTGTCACTGAATTACAGTACAACTAAATCTATGATTTAGCTTTGCTTAAATAGTATTTTTCATATCCATTCTGTTCCAGGTTCTCCACCACATGAAGGTTCTGCAAGAAGAAGCAGACAAAGAACGAGAGCGCCGGCTGTTGAGGGAGAAGGGTAGGTGGGATACCAAAAATAGCAATACCCAAAAATATTACATTGGTGCGACTCTTGGAATGGAAGATACTGGTGTGTAATCAACAGAATGTACATCTAGTATTACATTTAAACTGTCACATTTCGTGTATCCTTGTTAATCTCTTTCCTTTAGAACTAGAAAAGAAGAAAGAAGCTAAGCAAAGGGAGAAGGAAGCCAAGGAAAGAGAAGCACAAAAAAAGAAAAAGGCTGAAGAGAAGGAGAGGAAAAGGAAGGAGTACCAGGCACAGATGGCTGCTCTGGCTGCACAAGAACAACAGAAGAAGAAGAAGGAGGAGAAGAAAAAGAAAGCCAGTCAAAATCAAGGTGTGTTTAATTCATCTGTCTCGTCCCACTTATACAACGAGATGAACTCCATCATGCACATATATATTGCATTACATATAAT
>JAILXH010277161.1:17012-29414 GCA_023558415.1 Piaractus mesopotamicus | reverse complement strand
GCACAACCCACGTTACAAAGTGCTCTTCCGCACATTGCGTGCAATTACACATTTCCACCAGAGAGGTCTCCAAATTCCCAAATCTTACGCAGTGCAGATTCATTAAATGGGTAATAAACATTAAATAACTAACATAATCTATTAGTTAAGAAGAAATGAAAGATGAATTGTTTTATATCGAAATCGCAATTATTGCCTGCATTATCAAAAATGCTGTCTTAAGTTTTGAGAGGGGAAATTTAACTTTATAACACAGCTTCTGAACTGCCTGGAGATAAGTTAGACCAATCAGAGGCAACCAAATCGCAGCTTGCTGGCAGTCTGGCACACTACATTCAGGGGTCAAGCTTTAAACCAGAAAAGGTCAATATTCTGGTCTTTATGGCAAAAAAAAGGCCTAAACCTCAATTTATAGAATATAATCGCATTTCAAATCACAGTCGCAATATTAGATTTTTTTCTCCAGATCGTTTAGCCCTATAGTTCAGTAATAGTGGTAGTTTGTGTAATGTAAATTGAACATATAGCAAAGTGATAATAATAAACTATACTTATAAACTAACATAGTTTAGTGGTTTTTTTATTTTTTATTTTATTTCAAACCCATGCCCATAAGAGAGTCGCTCCTGTTGTTCAACATCTGATTCCTCTCTTCAGCTCTTTATCCGGTCATCCCGGGCGTGTTGGAGCAGAGTAAAGTCTGACACGCCACTACAGAGCTAAAACAGACTCGGCACCGGCCGCCAGTGGCCTTAACAGGAGAGCGCTCTTATGAGTCACTGTCCATTTACAGTACACACATACACACGGATCAGCTGAGGGTGAAGTCTCCCTCCAGAGCGAAACCAGAGACCGGACCCCCGACTGCTTCGTTTATCCACAGCTCACGTTTTAGTGTCTTCTAATCCAAGCCTTTCTCTCTCTCTCGCTCTACTCTCTCTCTCTTTGTCTCTCACCCTCTGTCTCTCTTTCCCTCTCTAAACTCTGATCTCATTTGTGACCTTTATGGACACCTAGACACAATTCTTACCAGCGCACCAGTTCTGACTCTGTGAGCTTCTCTAGATTGGAGCATTTCCCATCAAACCACTCTGAAGGACTTTATTTACATCTTAGTTATTCAATAATGCTTAAATTTTTAGAAGTCTGTGGAATTCCCCATTAGGTCAGCCACAATTGTTGATGTTTTGCCTGTGCGCCTGCAGTTATAAAGTTTGTGAAGTTTTTAGCATCACAGCTTTTTAAGTTATTTAGTTTTCTTGGAAGCTTTGATCACCTTGTATCAGTTTGTTGCGTTATTTTGGTTGTAGTTGTATTATATTATAAATAAAAGCATAATATATATTTAAAAGCGCAATAGGTTTATTTCTGTGTGTATAATATTTTTGTAGGTTAACAGCAGCTTATTATTCTGGACTTCATAACACTGAACCTCTAAAAAGTGAGAGATTGCAATGGGTTTGTGTGTGTGTGATGTCTTTGATCTTTGCAGTGTCTCAGACTTCTTAACAGCCAGTCAGGGTTCCCTAAAGTCCTGTATTTACCTTCTTAAAATAGCATAATTACTCAAGTTTTGTCATATGCAGCTTTGACGTCCGAGCAGTATGTTGAGAAATGATTTCTCTCTGCTTTCTCTTAGGTTCATCCGAGGAAGCATCGCCTGCTTCTAGAGGTTTTTGACGAGAATCGTTTGGTAAGTGTTTATGCTGTGAGCTTGGCCTGGTTTGGTGTGAGAAATATAACTGCTTTAACGCTTTTTGTACCAGATTAAATTAAGACGAGTTGAGCAATGAAAGTAACTTGGCAAGCTTGCTGAGTCTTGATGAATGCACCTCTTATGCTGAATCCCCATTTGTTTAAGACAGTGAAGATCTGGTTAGGTCTTAACCAGCAGTAATAAAACATAATACCTTGGCCAGTATTTGTCAGGTTAGAGGAATGATCTGGCATCAGTTCCTCCCGGATCATATAAGCACAAGCCTTTTTAAATGGAAGGCACAAACTGGTCCTAGATCAGCACTCGTAAATTGAAAAGTCTACTAAAACTGATCCCTTACAGCAAAGCTCCAAAGCCAATATATATTGTTAACTTTGGGTCCGGGCCTAAATGGTAAGCATGTACCTGGACCTTAATTTATAGTGAATGGACAACGATGCTTTTTGCAAGCGGTTGCTATAAAACACAGGTACTGGAAATTAAATATACCCAGGGGTGGCATAAAACGGTGAAAGTAATCGCCATAAAAGTTGGTGGCGTGTTGCTGAGTTGGGCTTTTCGTTAAATCACACGTGGACAGCTTCCCCTGTAAATCACAGCGAAGGTTAAACAAACTCCCGCATAATGGGACTAGTGTTCCTTTTCGGAGTCAACAGCACTCTTTGATAAGTGTGCATATGTGGGAAGGAGATGGAGAGATAAGTAGGCTAGGTCACACCTGTTACCGGATAAATGAGTATGATATTGACAGTAGTAAAAGTTACCTAAACAACTTTTCAGTCAGTCCTTTAGTGTGTATAATAGGAACTTCTGCTGTAAAACTGGAAACGTTTGCCATATTTTTGGTGTATAAATATTGTATTTTTACAATCTCAGGGATGTAGATCGATGCTAGTGGGAAAGAATGATGTATCACGTTTTTAAATGTATAAAACTTGAGTGCTAATCGGTTAATCTAGATTAGATCAGTCTATTGATGCTATTCACGTTACAGATGCGCCGATATGGGCATTCTGGGCTGATGCTGACAACCAACATATTTTATGTACAAATCTCTGTGATACATTTATAAAATGTAGAGGCTTATAAATGCAGTGAAATAAGTAAGATACTAACATTTTAGCACAGCAGCCCAGCATCCCCTATCCATTTTGCTCTTGCAGAGTACAATAAACACATCATCAAATATTGGTTTGAAATATCGATCAAACAGAAGTCTGATGATGAATTTTTTTTTTTTTGGTATCTACCGAGACCAAGATGATTCCAATATCATGATGTCTCTAATTTGTAAGTTAGACTTTGCACACTACAAAAATGAGACATTAGCAACTGGAATCATCTTAAATTTAGTCAATATAACTTATATTTCTTTTTGTACAAATAATAGAGCCAAAAACATGCTTTATTTACTACAGAGAAAATTTGTCAGACCTTTGTTACTTTTTGTCGACTCTTCTGAGTAACTCACACATCTTGTTTAGAATATGATTATTAAACTTAGTTCTAGATATTTTTTGCTTAAGTAATCTCATCTAGTGAAACTAAATTGTTTGCCAACAGAATAAGACACTTTGTCTCGATTAAAATAGGCAAAAAACATGTCGAAATAAGTTGAATAATGTTATAATATTCTTAAAATAATCTCAATGTTTAGTATTCAGTATATTTATGAGATTATGAGAACCACACTTGTTAGAGGGATGTAGTCGACATCTATCTGTGAAATAATATTTAGCCAGCGAAATACTTTTGACAGCTGAAGCTTTGCATAACAGAGCAACAGTGTGAGGCACCTTCTGAAAGACTCCATCATTCATAAGAGCTATTAATGAGTGCCCCCCACTGTGTTACATATCTCTCCATTTCAAATTTTAATATGTGGAGGGACTGTTTACTGACCCTGGTGGTCTGGAATAACTCCTCGTGCGATTGTTTCTGATTGATGGGGTGGAATGGCATTGACAGAAGGACAGGCTTTAAGGCCATCACTGACTGCAACAGCACAGCTCAAATGACAAGTGAGGTGGCTCTTATCCATTTAGGCAAGGGGGCTGTCCAGGCACTCTTAAAGGACTTCAGCTTACTGAAGTGACAGATTTTGTGAGGAGATATTCAAGCTTCTAGAGAAATTTAGGGAAAGATCTTTTTTTTATTTTCCAACAGTAGTGTTCTCTTTTTTTTGGTTGATTTTGTTTTTAGTTTGTTTTTGTCCTTTCCTTCTGTGCATAGCTTTCAAGCCACTGTACAGACTCAGGCATTCAGTTTGTGAGCTTAGTAATTTTTTAGCGGTACACAGAAACCCACCAGCAGCTTCCCAAATATTTCCACAACCCCGGTGGCTTGAGGGTGGAGTCTGTTAGGAAACCTGATCTTCAGTTTGATAAAGACTTATGCTCAAAAACCATTCCTCTTGATTTCCTGTAATCCTATCCCAGTGGGAGTAAAAAATATTAGCAGCTCTGGGGGAACCACCAGAAGCGGAGGCAGTGCTGAATGCGGTGCCTGAGCCACGACTGGCTTAGACTCAACAGCAGGCAGTCAGTCCCAGTGCTCTCCAGTCCGTCAGGCATAGAGGTTTGTTGTTTTTGCAGCGGGGTGACCAGAAGCTGGCTTTTCAGAAAGGGGGTGGGGGCAAGGCCCCGGACTCTGGATCCGTTCTTGCAAAATTGCAGAAGGTGCAGTTAAGAGAGTTGAGGTCTGCCTGTGGTGTGTGTTTTGCATAAAGGAGGGGAACGTGGTGGGGGTTTCTGCCTGCCCATAGCGGTTGCCTCTGAGAAACTCAAAGCCAGAGTGTGCTCCAGCTCCTTAAAGAGAAAGACCACCGGGGTGTTAGTCGTCACAGGCTGGTGCGCTATAGGCTAGCGGCTTCTCTTCTCAGCACATTTGACCTGCAGTAGCCATTAGTGTCAGAGGAACCTCGAGAGGAATGCAACTTGTCACTGGAGCTATTTTGGATATGTGCAGGCGCTAACGATTGTAATCACGGCGTGGGACCCAGACCAGTTGGTTTGCCGTTCTTCTATTTCTTCTTCCACTTCTCTTGTCTCTTTTTTTTCCATGAGTGGCAAAGGGAGTTTCTTGCCATGCTTTGCTTTCCCCTCAATTCCACTCAGGATTAGAGAGTTAGACTGAATGGCGCAACGTCTGCGCCTCCATTTCGCCACAAGGAGAAGCAACACTGACCCTCTATCCGAAACCCTGAGCCATGGCACAGAGGACGGGCTGGGGATACCTGCCCGGAGTCCCGCGGATGGCCCGTCTATCCTCAACTCGTTCCACATGAAGGTGACTCCAGGGCAACTGGCTCTGGCTCTGCCACCTCTGGCTCCAGATTATGGTAGCTTACAGCGGCACACTACTGTATTCATACCCAAGGTGAACAGCGGTGGGGGGAGCAAGAAGAGCACCCTGCAGATTTCCTTGCAACCTGGTAGCAAGCAAAATGGGGACATTGAGAGCAATGGTAGTGGTGGGGATGAAATGGACCCTGTGACTTGCGATGGTGGTGCTGGAGCAAGCTCTGATGGAGGGTCGTGCAGTAGTAGCACAGCTAGCGATGTTGGCTACTGCAGCAGCAGCAGCATATTTGAGTCGGATGTCTTGGAACGGAAGGCAGCCCACGACAGGGGCGTGTGCCGCCGTAAAGCAAGAGTTCCGTTACGGCGCTGCTCCTCGTTGGTCATTTTTCCAAGGAGTCCTTGCACCACTCCACCAGCCTCGCCCGTCAGTCCTATGGCATCTCCTCTGATTCCTCCTCTTCCTCCATCTGCCCGAGGGTCCTTTCAGACCTCACACCAGCTGCAGCTGTCCGCAGCTGATGCATCACAGGATGAGGCGCAGCCCAAGGTCTCCGTGGCCTCGGCGGTGAATGGCCTGCGGCTGTCCAAAAGCAGCTGTCCGCCTGCTGAGTTCAGGGACGCCAAGCCCATCCTGCATTTTAGCATTACAGCAGAACCTTCGGCAAATTCGGAACAGTCTGAA
Source organism: Piaractus mesopotamicus (assembly GCA_023558415.1). Classification (NCBI taxonomy): domain Eukaryota; kingdom Metazoa; phylum Chordata; class Actinopteri; order Characiformes; family Serrasalmidae; genus Piaractus; species Piaractus mesopotamicus. The sequence continues at coordinate 23,713 of JAILXH010277161.1, read as the reverse complement.
AGGCACTCCAGCATACTGCTCCACTATGCTAACCAGCCACCTCTTCCTCCAGGGAAAGGAAACAGAACGGTGGTAAACGTTGACTGCTCTAAACCACCAGAACAGTCAGAGGAAGCCAACGTCAAACCTGCGAACCGTAATCCAAAGCTGTACCGTAGCACCTCAGCTTGTGGGCTGCCCAGAGGGAAGATATCAACAGAAAAGAGACACCACACTTGTCCAACCATTGGCAAATCAACAGTGCTGCAGGATTTCCACCGTGGCTTGCAGAGGAGCATTTCCCTGGAGGTGCCCTGCTCGAAGTCAGGGATATCATGCCATATGTCTAACATGAAACAGCTTGGCTCTCTGAATGGAATGGCACATGTGCATATACACGTGTCTCGAGGCAGTGGTACAAAAGTGCCTGACTCTCCAAAGGATGCCTGGACAATTGACAAAAGGGATCACACTCTCACTATCTCGGGGCAAACCACCACAGTAAGCATACTAATCCTGCAGCATGCAGATAACAGGTTTAGGTCAGACCGTTTAGGTGCAAAGGAAATGAACAAGGCAGTTATTGCTTGCTGGGAAGAGGAGGGGGTAGTGGGAAGCGAGCCGTGATTATCTGAAAATTGAATTTGAAGTGCTCCAATGGTAGGCCAGTTCAGAGAATGTTTAGGAAATTAATTTGTGCTTTTAGTGTAAATGGGCATCACTGGATAATGTGGACATTTTGACAGTTTAAGGTTGCTATCTATACTTTTTCCTAGTGATTAAATAAATGAAAATTTATATGGCAAGTAAGGTCACCTTTACAAAACTAGGATACTCTCTGCAGGTTCTTATTTGTGGAGATTAAAGAGTAATAAAGATTAGAGATGGTGTTTTTATTACATTTAAATTCAATATTTTCTTAAATCTAAGGTAATCACATATTGGTAATTATGAAAAATACTCATACTTAACCTGTACCAAGCAATATATTGTCATGTAACTGACAAACATCTCCACTTATCTGATCTTTCATGAGTGTGTTGGTTTATTTGTACAGTATTATGCCAAGTTTAGTCCGTATGATAATCCTATTGACCGTCATTGCTCATGGGAGGTATGGGTTTCTCTGTTTACCCCCTGCTCAGTCCTGAAGTTGCGCTTGCTGGGTTAGCACAAACTACACTTAGCCTTGAGCGTCTTGCAGTGACAGCGAGTAGAGTCGCACAACTTAACACACCCATGTGGACAAACATTCAGAAGTATTAGGTTGCATTACTGTAATCCGTTATAGACGCTGACATGCAAATTCTGAACAAAACAAACGGAATTATGGCTAAATCCAGCTCGTATGAAACAAGGCCCCCTATATGTGTCTTTGTTTGTATACACACGTGATGAAGAGCTGGGGGGCGTGGTCTCTGTTTTTATTATTCTGTTAGCACTTGGGGTAATCCATTTAACTATTTACCTTTGGGCTAATTATAGCTGCCCGGCCAAGAGGCCCTCAGCAGGCCTATAAATACAGAGTGTCAGAAATACTCTGCCTGTCTCCAGATTGTCTGGCCCCCGCACGGTGATGCCCAGTGCCAGCGACTCAAATTTAACGCCATGATCCGAGAGAAGCGCTCACGGGTCTCAGTCAGCTGCTCGGTTCCAGGGGAGGAGGGTGGGGTTGGGGACGAAGGGGGGTTTACTGCATGTGCTGTTTTATTCACAAGTAAAAGTGTGCCTCTGTCCCAATGGGCTTTCCTCCCTCTCTCTTTCTCTCTCTCTCTCTCTCTCTCTCTCTCTCTCTCTCTCTCTCTCACTCTTTTTCTCTCTCCTTTGCTCTCTCTCTCTCCCACTCTCTGCCTCTCTTTCCATCTCTCTTCGTTTCTCTCTATTCTGTGACCTCTCTTTTTCTCGTTTTTTCTCTCTCTCTCTCTCTCTCTCTCTTTATTGCCTCTTCTTATATAATCTTATTTTGAATGTTGGGCTCTACACAGGGTGGTCATGTGATCACAGTGCACGCTCATGTTTGTAGGCCAAGGCTAATGATAGAATGCAAAGAATGACATTCACATAAACAGCAGATTATGCCAAATGATTTCAGCTTGACTGGAGTGCGTTTTCACACATTAGTTGCTCTGTAACATACAGCTGGGTGGGTTCTACCACCTTACATACATAGTCAGAGAATTTTTAGGGAGGGGCATATTATAAATACAGAATCACATTCATTAAGAAACATTGGTCTTTGATTAAGGTTGTGAACTCTAGTTTAGTCAGCTCTCCTTTACATTGTGTGAGAACTGATGAGTGGACCAATAGAAATGTTCCAAAATTAGAATAAGAATAATTAGAGTAAAATCCGTAATTGTAGATTTCCAGTCTGCTTTTGCTTTTGTTAGTTTGCTGCTGTTTGTTTTATCTATAGGTCTCCTGCATGTGCTATCCAGTGTCTGCTGTAGGTGTTGCTTTACAGGCACTCAAAAGCTGTATTTGAATGAGAGGGCTACAAATGCAGATCATTTCAGAGCTAAAGACAGTGTGCTGCAGCTAGGAATTAGTGCCGTTAATAATTTGTATTATAATATGTTATCTTTAGAGCAGAAGAAAAATGTTTTTCGCATGTAAGTTACTATTTCAGAACTTTCAAGTGTTTGTTACAACACTGACAGTATATTGACAGTATTACCTACAGAAAAGCATTAAACCTCTTTAAGTGTTCCCAGACGTTTTTTGCTTGAACTACACTTTTTGCCTGTTTGCCTACCTGCTTGAACTAGACACCTGGCATCTTTTCTTTTTGAGATGTAACCGCTGTCTCATAGATTGTTTTTGGGTGAGAGTGATCGAAGCGCACATTATGTTGCTGGGGATTGTAGTGCAGCTTATAGTAAACTAATATTTATATTATCAGACAATTAAAATAATTTCGCTGTGGGGTTGTGAGTGACGTGGGCCACTGGTGTCGCTCTAAATGCTCTAAAGCGTTTCAGACACCTTTATTTTTAAGAGTGTAGAATCAGTACGTTCGCTGTTGAGATGTTCTTTAGGATCAATGTGTTCTTTATCATTTATGTCATTTCCCGACCGGGTCATTGGAACAGGGGGACTCTGCAGAGCAGCCTCTGCTCCTCGCTAAAGCATTTAGCACCTCATTTAAATATCTTTCACTGGGAAACCCAGTCGTGTCTGTGTGTTATCTGGACTCCCAAGATTCCCTGTGTGTACTGAACGCCCAAGTTCCAGCCCCCCTGTGGCTGCAAGGTCATTGCGGCATGTTCCGATCCACAGCAGGAGCAGCCAGCGCACGGCTGTTTGTTTTTTGAAGGGCCCGGTACAGTCGCTCTGCTGTAAATGGGTAGCAGATGACTGTGCTTGCATTTTTCCTCCAAGTTTGTTTTTCCGCTGTGTTGTGGGTGATTGTGCCCGTCACTCAGGCTGGAAACACTTCTCTGATAGTGGCTGATTTAAGAAAGCTTTGAAGCATGGCCTACCGCTCCATAACAGTAATTACCCCTCTTGAAAAAAATGCTGTAGATGTGTATGTGATGTCGGGTTAGAAAACGCCAGCTGTGCGGTGGAAGCAGTTCTTGTCAGTATTATAATAAAGGGCCTATATCATGGAAGACTGAATTGCTTACTTTTTAAATAAAAGAGTTTTATAACTAAATATAATTAATAATGAATATAAATATATTCTCATCTGCAGACACACCTCCAAGGTTCAGTCTTAGAAATTGGTTGATGATTCTCTGAAGTAATCAAACATATTCAGTGATGTTGAGGTCTGGACTCTGGGGTGGTCAGTCAATTGTTCAGCTTCTTTGTTTGATGTGTCCATCTCCTTTTGTCAGTAAGGGGTTCTTGACAGCTACACATTCTTTCAGACCCATAGCGCTGAGTCGTCTTCTTGTCCTTTTCTCAGTGAGGGCGTCTTGACAGCTACACATCCTTTCAGACCCGTAGCGCTCAGTTGTCTTCTCACAGTGAGGAGGATGGACAGAAACACCTGTGGATGTTTTCAGATCTGAAGCAGCTTGATTTTCTCCTCTCTCTCAAAGATGAAAGCTTTAAGTGCTGTTTATCTGATTGGGACGGTTTTTGTGTCTACCAGGTCTTGCAGGTGGTTGTTAGGAGTCTCATTTTCTATGTAGCTTTTAATCATTTTTTGAACAGTTTTGGAAATGACTGTTTGTTTGACTATTTTCTTCGACTTTGACTTGGTCTCTGACTTTTGCACAGTACTGCATGCACTAGAAAAATAGAGAACTGATTGTTATTTACTGCGGTGACTCGAAACAGACATTTTCAGACAATGATCGTTTTCCAACTTTATCCTGGATCCAAAGGTTTCCAGATTGGCCGACATCACTGGCCAGATTAGCGTGCTGAGAGTGTTTCCAGCTTGACCGATAAGCTAAACACAAACAAACACGTAGACTAGTTCCTACTGACTGCTGGGAGGCTGGAGAATAGGAATGTGCATTTTAACCATTTTTACCGTAAAAAAGAAAATATTTTATATGGTTATAATGAAAAGTAAGAAATGTTTAATGTTATTATACAGGTAGCACGAGAGATCATTTATACCTGATTGTTTAGTTAATTTAGTCATTTCCATATACAGCTCCGTTCAGATGTGACTTTGGCTTAACGAGAGCTGCTTGTGTCCCCACTTTTTCTGTGGTTCAGTGTCACACGTCAGGAAGCAGATTTAAGAATTGCTGAACTGATTTTTTTAATATGTTTTATATATATATATATGTATAAAATATATTTTATATATATATAATATAATGTGTGTGTATATATAAAACTTAAATATTATAAAAATATAATAATTTTATATAATAATTTGTGTAATAAAGATCCATGTGTGCTTGTTTTAGAGTAGAGTTTGTAGTTTTGTAGTTTTTAAATCTGCAGTAGCTGCACTGTGTAATGCCACATTTTTTCATTACAGCAACTGTTGACCGCTTTGGTGGTATCTCGCTAAAACGCATGCAGATTGAGTTGCAGAGAGAAAGTCAGAGTATAGGGATACAGAGTTATAGGCCAGTTGTGAGCCTCAAAGTAGCCTAATGTTGTTTTGTAAATGAAAAAAAAAAAAATTATGTAAAATAATAATGACATTTTGATAAATATTGGTATCTCCCACTTTATCTTCCATCTCACCATGTACCTGTAGGTATGATAGAGTCGGTTACTGCGCCACATAACAAGGGATTGGTCGCAGCACAGTCTACGTACATAATGTTTTGCATATATTTGCATATGTTTTGCAAAGCCTCATTAAACATCACGTAAAAAAGGCAAATCATTTTGCATGATGTCATGCACATCAATTATACACTACTTACAATTTTAACTTACAATATTACATGCACAGTAAGTACTTAAAGAACACTGATGAACTGTGCTTTGTGCTTACATAATGAGCATATTTAGTCCAGTTTAATTCGATTAGCTGTAGTACTGTAAATGAAACATTACATAAAAACCCACTGTACTCAGTTTTTGTTGGTACTCTTTAAATGTGGCACTACTGGTTCTTTTTTGTCTGTTACAACTCAACCTGTTGTGATACTTTTTGTACATTGTAAAAATGTCACAAATGTCTTTGTTGGCCATATCCCTTACTCTATTGTATGGAAAATCATTATTTGAAAGTGCACAGTAGGCAAAAGTCGTCCACCACTGATCAGTAAACGTGTCTCTCTGAGTCCGGGTCATAGAGTTTGTGCTTCAAAGCTTTGGCATCATTTGACTTTTTCCCCTTACTTTCACCCACGTAAGCCAGGCTGAACGGCTCTGGCTAATTGCGCAGAGCATTTTTCCGCTGTTGTTGATGTTGCTGTTGCTGTTGCTGTTGCTGTTGTTGATCTTCCTCTAAAGAAAACGGCCTACCGCGCTGCCTGGTAAAGCGTTTAGGTCTGCTGGAAAAGTAAGGTCAGTGCTGCTGACCTTCAGTGATGTTACCTATGCTGACTTCTGACTAATTTCTTCTAATTGTTATTAAATAATTACATAGGTGTAGTACACTATTTTGGCCATTATTGGTGATGTGGAGTGCAGGTTCAGTGAGTAAAGAAGCAGTAACAACTACATTGTGAAATATTGTGTGGGTGTTAAATTAGCATTGTGTATATTTTGCAGATCACTAAAAAGGGGGGGAATTCCAATTTGTAAAAAAAAATTCTTCATAATTCAAGCATTGAGATGTAAACAAAGTCATTCAGAGTGGTTTGCTATGAAGCGGTTCATTTTAGAGACTCACGTCTGAAAATCCAAATCAAGATTCACGTTTGGGTTACATTGTATACATTAAATTACAGTTAAATATTTTGTCTCCTCCTTTCCCTCTTTGCCACCACACCTCATTTTACTTCTCTTCCCACTCTTTCTTCTTTTGTTGTTTACTGGCCTGCCTCAACTTCCTGTACTTGATCCAAAAGTCAGAGCCATCCAAAAAAGTGTTTTCACACTGCAAATGAACTGTACCATGGCTCAGTTTGATCCGGACGGAGACCTTTGGTCCAAGTCGTGGTCCGAGGCACCTTTCACACCTGCTATTTTGGTTTGGACCAAAGTGAAAAGTCTCAAGGTCCAGACCAAATAAGGAAGATGTTAAAGCACCCTCAGACTTTTTACAGTGGTGGTGATAGGAACTGGGGGTTGCCATGATTACAACACAAATATAGCCATTTTATTTACTATCCAAAACCACCATTAAA
>JAILXH010277146.1:14624-25670 GCA_023558415.1 Piaractus mesopotamicus | reverse complement strand
AACCCCCCCCCCCCCCCCCCAATGAAACGTCACAAATTTAAGCTAAGATTACCTCTTGTCTCTGCAGCAGATATCTTTGCTAGCTTTGTGGAAAGATTAACAAAGTGCATCAGTCAGTCATTCAGTCAGTGAGCTAAAATACATCTAGGCAGTCGACAGACCAATTTAATTTAAGGTAATTAAAAGAAAAAAAAGTTTTACCACAACGAAACACTGAAATAATGTTTTGATTTCTTGCACACCAGAAAAGCGAAGGAAAAAAATATTTTTAATCATTGTCTCTTTTCATTTACCACTTAATTTATTTCAGTCTTACATTGTGACCTTTCGCTGTAGTCCTATTTAGTCTGATTTTTTCGAGGATTTTTTTTTTGCGACATATGTGCTGCATTTTACAAACTTTTTTGTGCTACATGCATACAATAAAGATAATACACAATTTATTTCATTTTTAAAATTGAACATGAGTTTGGATATCCATATATTTGAATAACCACACACATCCCATGTTTAGACATGGCCACACATGCTTTCCCTTTATATGAAGCTAGAAATAGTCACAGAGGATATGACTTTGTTCTCATCTAATTGGGATGCATTGCCCATGAGAGCCTGTTGCAGGTTCCTCTAGTAATAGTATTAAATCGGCCAGTACTATTTTCAGCTTTGTTACTTCTTATTCCTGAAAAGGGGCTCAATTGGAAATAGCCGTAGCTTCTGGTTATCTTGGATTTTCTCATAGTGGTTACAGAATCCACCCTCTTCCACTGTGTTTTTCCAAATCTATAGTGAAGAGGAAGGTTATTTATAGACATCACTGAAGCTCTTGCATGCTGCAAGAAGAGATGTAGGTTACCTTGTTGTAAGTGTTCTAAAATGGTCTGCTTCACAGTTTTTTTAAAAGCTGGAGAGCCTCACATAGAACTTATTGCAATAATTAGACACACATGCCATTTTTCTATCATGCATTTTTCTGTTATTCTTTGCTAAGAAGGCTAAGAATCATGGATAGCGGACTGTGGGAACTAGCAATTAGCATGTGTCCCTGTGTGTGCATATGTACATGTTAATTAATCCACCCAGCATGCTCCTTTATGTACTACTGAAGCTTCTGTACTCACTGCTGTAAATCCACCCCATTGCTGCAACTCTCAGCTGCAAATAAAGCATTCTGCTCCTAACCAATGGGGGAGCTCATGTAGTTGTGTATAGATATCATGACAAGAAAGTTCGGATTGGACAATTTTCTGTTGAACATTTCAAGAATTTAACCATTTTGTTTTATACTACAATACTTGCAGAGTTTAATACTACAAGAATGATGATTATATCAAATAAAAATGAACTAAATGTTAGACACAATTTTTTTTTCTCATATAAATCATTAGATCTTCTCTTAAGGCCTAGGAGATCCTGAGAGTTCCCCACTCTTTATGTCAACATGTTATAATTACTGTGATAAATTACATCACTATACACCTTACTGAGCACTGAACGAGTGCATGGGGAATTAAAAAAAAAGTGCTTGTGACCAATTATAGAGAGTATCAATAAACAATAACAACCAGTATACTTTGAATCCAGTGTACAGTTTAGCCTACATGAATTTTTTCACTCTTACTCTTTCTAATTAAAAAATAAATATTGTATAAAAAGTCAGTGTAGTTGTCGTTTCTGTCCTTTTTTAGTGTGACTCTTGTGTTTTGCTGGTCATCGTATCTTCAAGTATTGTAATATTATATTTTTGCCATATTGCCCAGACTTAGTCATACCTGCATGCTTTTCTCCATCCTGTCTCTTCTGCATCTCCCTTGGTGTTGATGGCCCCTCTGCCTCAGCTGCAGGCTTGCTTATCCCTATACTCAGCCACTTCTAATTGACACATCTGGACCCAGATGGTCTCTGACCTCAGCACAAATCACACAGCAGTCCTGCATATGGCTGTCATTTCAAATCTTCTTGAGTTACTGAGAAGTGCGGGCTGACCACCACGTGCAGCTGACCGCTCTGCTTCTCCTCTTTGATGGTAGATCCGACGAGCCTGCAGTGATGTCACTGGCTTGATTTCATTAACCTTGGGCTGATTATGCAGAGCTGATGTTCTGACTTCCCCAGAGAATGTCTATGCCAGGCTTTCTGAACCTTTCAGCCAACATGGGTTGCCAGAGATGTCTTGACCGTAGGCCTGGTTGATAAAATGATACTGATAATGATCAAAATATAGCTTTATTTTGCAAAATTATAATTATTATTTATCATTCATGCTTGAGGTATTGTCAAAAAATTATTGTTATTATCTTCATCAATCCATTATTAGCAGCAAAGGCTTAAACAGTTCCTACCTTGATATACCAGCTTGCAATATTCCGTTTTTACTTGCTGAGCAGGGAAAGTGAAGTCTAGCCATTCACTTGGAATAGTGAGGAAAGCTAGTTGAAGCTAAGTTTTATCTATTATATTAAAAAAATGTTACTTAAAACGATATTTTAACAGATGTCCTTCACGGCCTATATTTTTTCACATAAAGCAAATTATTATTGTATATTAGACCAAGCTTTTTGGTTTCTTCAAGGACAAAATACTATCCAAACTGAAAATTGAGCATTAGGAAATAATCTATATTGAGTGATATATATATGTTGATATCATCCAGACATGCTTGATCTTTATATGTCCCCAGTAAAGATGGCATGATACCACTTTTTCTTTTCCGATACCAACGCCAACCAACGTTCACTTACATCCTCAGAGCATGTCCTTCAGTTGTGACTGAATTCTCTTTGAATACTCTTTCAGTGCTCTCACAATCATCAGATTCACCCGCTCTTCACCAGCATCACAAAATGTTCCTCCACAATTCACTTGCAACTACACGTTTCTACCAGAGGGGTCTCCAAAACCCCAAAACTTATGTAGTGTAGCTTTAGATGAGCATCTAAAAGTAAGCTATCATGCTCAAACAGGTCGGACACTCCAACAGGAGGAAATACACGGCTAACAACATCACTCAGTGTGATTGTGGCTATTTCAGGATAGATTTGTTACAAGATTGGATTGGATTCATTCATTTTTGTTTTTTTCTGCTGATATCAGACCAATACCAATACCTGGTATCGAGTCAGTGCCCTCTCTAGTCCTCAGTTGTGCTGATTGTTCTTTATGTGCAGATAAAAAGAACAAATGTGGCTGACTCGAGCCATCTATAATGCATTCCGTAATGTCCGAGTTGACCTTCTAGCGATACCATTCACATATTAAAATGATGCTTCATCAAGGTAATATGTTTTGGCCCTGCTAAAATGCCACCCACTTACCTCCATACTGAATTGTGCTCATTAAGAAGCAAACTTCATCCTGCGCTTTCTTGCTGCACTGTTGATGGAACATTGTAAGAAAACATACAATAAAGAGCAGCAATTCTCTGATAATCCCTCAATTTTATTGTCTTTACCAAGAGTAATAGTACTGTAGCATCCCGCTACTGGCCACGCGCAGGTGTGATGGGCTTGGTAGGCATGGCTGTGCAAAAGGCCATGCTAAGGGGCTCATGATGGATGCAACCTCACTGTAAAAAGGTCGTTAATGTTGTTTTTGTTGTTGTTTGTCAGTTAAGGGTATGTGGTATGTGTTTATTGTGTTGTTACATGTCTGAGAGTGGGCTTAGGTAGCTGGATTGAGGGTCTACTGTGAAGCAGAGATGTATGCTTGGTGATGACCTCTCCACTGTTTGTGCTGTGTTGATGTGTGCCTTTCTGCTGTTTTTTTTTTAATAAAAGAGTACTTCTCACAGCATCATGGCCTTCCCTGTGACTTACTCTGCATTGGCAGCATACTACATTTATTTATTTTTCTTTTTTATTATTTATTTTTTACCTTTCCTAGAGCCAAGGTCGCTCTGTCAAAATAAAATAACAAGAAAATACAGTCATTCAAAGAATGAAATATAATACAAACACGAACAATAGAAAATGCTATATAAGATGACTTGGCTTTGTAAAGTAACAAACACCAAAAAATAATAGGAACTGAATGGAACATGTGTACAGGGACTATATACGCTGTGATCCATTTTAATATAGTTGTAGTATTGCTGAATGAAACAGTGTTATGGCTTAAAAGTAGAGGGACTTAGTCGTGGAGATGATTTAAGTGTTCCAAAAGTTCCAGATGCTCTTCTATTCATGCTGGACAGTTGCATATAAGCAATGAAAAGCAAACCAATGGCAGAAGATCTAAGTAGGAAGGAAGGAGCAGCGTTTTATGTCTGATGACAACGAGATGATATTCATGCTTCGCACACAGATCTGCTCTTTCATAGCTAATGTTGCTTGGTTGTACAAACTTTACAGAATCCCATGTAACCTAATTGTTGTGCCGAGTTTTGTCAAATTTAGGTAATGTAATTTATTTTGAAATTCCTTTTGCATTGTCATCTCAAACCTGCTTGGTGTTATCTTGCTAGAGCAACATGGTTCAGTTTGTTAGAGTAACAGCTTGAACTGTACAACTCAATGGGCTTCATTCACCAACCGTTCTTAAGAAGAAATTTCTTCTTAAACACTTGCGCAGTTTTTACAAAGATTCTGAGATTCGCATTTGGGATTTGTCCTTAGGTAAGAACAGAATCTACTAACACTCAAGCTGCAACAGTTTCTAGTGACAGTTTTATTTTAATTGTAGATATACTACACAACAATTTACCTAAAGCCCAGTTTAAGTGCCAGCACAGGTAAATGGGGCGAACACATTATTTTGCGCCATATGTCACAAGTGTGTCATGTCATCTTTAGGAATTGTGCATAACAATAGTTGATGGAAACACTGCTTAATTTGCATTTACTTTTGCTGACTTTTCGTAAATTTCCAGGTGGTAATATGTGCGAGATTATAATAGGGCATTTACATTGATCTGGTAATGTACCATAACAGATCCCATTCATTATCTATGGGAAACAGTGGTCTCACCATGAGCGGCCTCAAAATGCATAATGGTAGTTGACGCATTGAATTTGGGAGGTGAGGTGAGTTAAAAAAGCAAGTGGAGCCTAAAAAAATTCCTACCGTTTATGGCCCTTATTCATCAAGGTTGTGTAGTAATGAGTGCAGATTGGAGCATCTGTGACCAGAGGCACCAAAAGAGTTTGGAAGATTAGGATAATTCCAATGGCCCTAAAGAAACGGGGACCTGTAAAAATTTTACCATTTTGTGTGATTTTTAGGCTTACTGAGAGATTCTGATTGAAACACTTCATTCATTAAATAGTAATTAAAGACTACTTTTGTTGTGCATCTTGCATTCTGTTACCCCTCCAGTGGACCTGTCTGTGTAACGGCCTTTGTTTTAGCCCGGCCACGTTCTATACGAAGGACAAGAGTTTATTTTTTAATTTTAAATGAAGAAGCCTCAAAAAACACGCATCCTTCATGCCTTCAAAATCACTGAGGAAAAAAAGGAAAAATAAGAACTGGAAAAACTGAGATCATGTTTCACCCAGTTTTTCAGAGGTGAAGGCGGGTTATGAAGATATACTGAAGCTGTTAAAAGAAAGCTTATGCTGTAGAAACTACAGTTGTTTAAATTGTAATGGTGTGACAGAGCTGTTCAAACTAAACTGGTAGTTACTGCAAATTTACAGCATTTTTGAGTTTTTCCCCTCATAAATCAATAGTTTACCCTCTGCTTGTGTGTATGAATATCTCCATTACTACTCCACTGAGTTTCATGATCTGTAGCAGTGTTTCTGGAGACTTTGAATAATGTATTTGTCCTAAAACAGTTATTATATTATATAGTTTTGCTTTGACAGCCAATATACACTTTTGAAACTATTACAGCCAGTCGTGTACAGTATTGTTATGCGGTGATGTTTTTATATTCATATTCACAGCCTGTTGCATGCTGAGTATAAGCTGGAATTATGGAGCTGTAGCAAAGTAAAGAGAGGGCTTATGAAATGTTGGAACATTTTATTTTTGTGACAGGTTCTGCTAAGGGAAATGGGCACATGCTTTAGATTTTCAGGCGGTCCAAAATTCCTAATGGCACCCCTGTATGTGACGTACAAGCTACTTCACTTCTGATTTGTTATACAACATCAGAACAATTTAAGTGCAGCTGATAATTCACATGCACAGTTATTATTATTGTATTAATAATGATTTTGATGATTTTACCACAAATTAAACATCTTTTAGGCTATTAAAATACTGATTAGTACAGATATTCCATAAAGAAAAATGACACTGATTAATAACAAAATGTATAATTTTATATGTTATTATGACTTAATAAGTGATACGTTTGCTCAGTCAAAAGGCAGTTAATATTTGTGAGATTATTGTCTGCCTAAAATGTGGAACATGTTCATTTTGCTCATCAGATATTCCAGCCTGACATGGAAGGCAAACTAATTATAGCATTTTTGGGTTTCAAATCAGCATTCAGGAAATATAAATTTAATGGTACATGGGGGAAAGTGAGGCACAGCCTAACACATTTTGGTTTTACCAGATTACTTAAGCAAGATAAATTAGTCATTTTTGAATGCAAGAAACCTACAAATGTCTGCTACAAGTGAAAATCTAAGCTTTGGTTTCAGAACCTAACGTTTGTGAACAATTCAGCCAAAGAGTACAAACGTTACAACTGTTACCCCAAAGGCAAGGATAATTGTAACATATGGCAGAGCAGATTTTTACAATCGCTAAAAAGGGGGTAAATTGGTGCAAAACACAAATATTTCAAAATAGTTATATGTTGTTTGAACCTGACAAGCTTTCCAACTGTAATACATAAAGAAATCTGCATTAGAACAAGACTGATTTCTATATGTAGACATACATTTTATTTCCATAAAATTTACAGTATGTTTTTTATGAATCTGTTCATAAAAATGCCCAGACAATTGAACTTACGTGGGGAGGTATGGACTTTATTATTTATTTGGGAGGCCTAGTTGTAGCACTGTGTTAAAACTAACCACTGTGGCTGTACTTCAGTCTAGCTAACTCTCACTTTGAGCTGTTTATGTTTCAGACAGGTGCTACATTATAATTACCAAAAGCGTAATAAACATAGGTGTAAATTCTGTGACTTAAACAAACGACTCAGTAATCAAGGAAAATAAAATACAATGAAAAAGTTACGGAAACAGTCTTCAGAAATATCTATCCAATTTCTGTGAAAATTCACAGGTGATGTAGCTATTGTAATACGAGAGCATGACTACAAGCATGTTGTACTTGAAGCTGATTTTGCAAGACTTAATTTCAGTTGGATTTCAGAGAGGATGCCTCTGTAACAATCATAGGCCCATGATTCATGATGAAGGGCTGCGATCACATCCATTGGCAGACTAATGTAAATTACCATGTACATAGTCGAGCTGCTGAATTTTGCTTAGTTTTGGAAGTATTGTGGTTTATAGAAGGAAGAGTAATTATTTCCATTTTGACACTATGAGGTGATTTTCAGACCCACCCAGTCAGCGCTTTCCTCGCTTGTCGCAGGCAAGCAGGCTTAGGCTTGTTTGTCTTTGGGGATTCGCTCCTTCAATCAACCGTCATCCATGCACACATTCATTTAAGTCACATCACCTAGCTGGCCGCACTTAGCATGCTACGCAGCTCGACACCCAGATTAATTAAATTACCGACAAGGGGTTTGCCTCTGTAATTGTGTCACTATCAACCATGATTAGAATAAGAAAGTGCTGGGTGCCTCTAGGTTAATTCAAGATCATAGCCTAATGAACTTGCCACGGTTTTGCTATCGCATGCCACGAATGCTGATGATTCAATTACAGGCTTTTGGAGATATGTGAGTTATCTGTATTGAGGGCATGTATCAGTTGTTAAGACACACAGTTTTACAGCGAGTCTTTCAGTAAAGATTCCTGTCAGAGCTGCTGCTACTGTTTTCCAACTAACTGAAACTTGGTTAGACTACTGCTTATATTCACGGTTAGAGACATATCCAAGACGTCCAGAAGAGTGACGTTTCTTCTCACGACATTGGTCCTACCAATTAGAAATCAAAGGGTGATTGGTTGATTCATCTGTCAGCTCCTAATTATGTTGATAGATAAAGTCTGTGTAAGATAAATTCAAAGATTTTGTTTCTAATACTGTACATGTTAGAAAATAATTGCTAAAAAAAAAAACATGAAAAGACTGAACTGTGTAGTACTGAACTGTGGAGTTAGGCCGTTAAACTATTTTTCATGATGTTTGTGTTCGGTATTTTTTGGGTGGGCCTGAAATCATTTCTTGATGACGCACTGGAGCCAAACTTAGAACGAACCCTCCCTCAACACTAAAACATTATAAAAACTAGAGCGCATTAGCAACCGTGGTTCTCTCAGCCTAACTTTATTTGGCTAGGTTATGCTAGTCAGTAACTTGTATACATGGGAGAAAGGAATTACCATTCTGTTGCAGACTGAGAGGAATAAGTTTGATTCGCTGGTAGGTCAGTGTTCTCTGGCTCCGATTTGGATACAGCAAAGCTGCTAGACAGAGAAAATTCTGTGTGTAGCGAGCTAATGAATATGCTAACGTTAGCATAAAGCTGACGTTGGCTTCCTATTCGCCAGCTTTTTGTTTGAATTTTTCCATTTTGTTTGTTTTGTTGGAATTTTCCCATTGCAGCAGTTACATTACGGCAAACACAAAGCCTAAATCAGCTTCCTATTTAAATTTGATGCTAACGTTAGTATGAAGCTGAAGTTAGCTTCCTATTCGCCAGCTTCTTGTTCTGATTTTTCCCATTCCATCTTAGATGGTGCAGCAGTTACATTCTGGTGAATATGCAGCTGAGGTCAGCTTCTTGTTAAAATTTTTCTGTTTCACTTTAAATGGCACAGCAGTTACATTCTGGTGAACACGAAGCTGAAGAGAGACACCTTTCCCGCGATTGGCTGTAGCTTAAGCACCTTCAGTGGACATGACCCCAGCGTTTCAGAGCAGAGAATGCTGCTTATTTTTTCATGATTTTGAAACCTTATTTATGTACTTAGCGATTTTTGTGTTCATTCAAATTTGGCTGGTTGGTTAAAAACACATTTTTTGTGGTGTGACAAACTCAGAACACATATTTATTTCTGCTTTACACAGACAATCTAGCTCCTGAAGGCCTAACCAATGGGAGCGCTTCCTTGGCTGTATCTACCTGGACACCACAGAAAAAAAATATTGACAGTTGTCTGTTGGGCGTTTCAAGATCTTAACTCTTTAGTTCCAACCAAAACTTGAACATGAAATAAGAGTATTTCTACAAAACTTGCAGAGTTTAAATACAGCGTGCATGATGATTCTATGAGCTAAAAAATTACAGACATTTTTTTTTAGTTGCCAGAAACAGAAGGACCTGAGAATTTCCCAATGCTGGCTGGATACCGTTGCCTACACAGCACCACCTATAGCAACAGTTTTAGTAATCCTTTCATGTCTGACCTCATTAGTGTTAGCGGCCTAATTGCTGTTGCGCAAAATTAAGCGAGATTGCCAAGACGTCCTGCGTCGTGGTCATGTTTACCTTGTTTAATTGCTGTTTGAGTGCTGGATTAGCTAAGCAAACGACAGAGTTTGTGAAGAAGCGGTAATTGCTGAGTTGGACGGGGAGGAATGTTTGCGTGCGCCGAGTGCCACAGCGCTTTTGTTGTGGAGGGAGTGTTTCTTAGTGAGTGACAAACACCTGTTTCACTGCCATGATGCAGTTGCTCATCTCCGGGCTTCTTTCTGTTGATTCAGCTAATTACACTCTGCTCCTCAGTCATTTACTGTAAAGAGGACGTGCACACACACCACACACGCACACGCTCCCTGCTCTCATCACTCTTAGAGAGAGAAGCTACTTTTTCTCTCAGTCATCCATTCAGTATGTCTGCATGAACATTTCAGCAGGCTTGTAAAATGGAAAGCCTACTTTTTTTTGGTGCTTTGAAATAAAAGCTAAGATGTAGTAAGTAAACACTGTTATATGTACCTTACGCTCCTCAAACCGTAAGGTACATACATGTAAACCAAACTGCAAAACAATTTTGAATTCTGTTTTGAATTCTGTTGTTTGTGATGTCACAAATCTCAACACATTTACATGTATCTGCCTTTGCAGCCTACAGCAAATTAGCCTCGTCCATTCATGATCAAAGTGTAACTTTTTGAATGAGACACAACACAGGGATCATTTGCATTTAGTGCTGTGCAAAAGTTAGGCTCAAAGTTTCCCGGAAGCCTCAACAAATAATTTATTTCATATCAGATGTTGCTTTATCTGCCCCGATTGGGTGCCAACTGCTCGACAGCCCTCTGGACCAGTTTGACCACCATGGAGCTTTATGCTTAGAACGCTGTGCAAACCTCACCAGCACATTACTGACCCTCCTTATGATACTGCTGCATTTTTTAATCATAGACATTACTCCTCCTGCTTTTCCCTTTTCCATATCATATACTGATCAAATTCTCTGCTGTTATTGTTTGCTATCCTGTTTCGACCAGAAGAGGATGGGTCCCCCTTTTGAGTCTCTCTCAAGGTTTTTTCTTCTTGCTCTTGAGATTGTCACCATTGGCGACGCTCATGGGGGCTCGGACCCGGATTTTTTTTTCCTGTAAAGCTGCTTTGTGACAACTTCTGTTGTAAAAAGCGCTATATAAATAAGCTTTGACTTGACTCAGAATTTAGTGTGTCCACTTTTCGCCTTTAGTTCAGCTTCCCTTCTTTTCAGGAGACTCACTTTCAGTTTCTCAAAGAAATCTGTAGTGATACTTTTCCACACCTCCAAAGTTCAGTCTTAGAAGCTGGTTGAATTTTCTGCTTCTTACATCCCAAGTAATCCCGAACCCATTCATTAATATTGTGGTCTGGACTAAGGGGTGGTCAGTCCGTTGTTCTGAGAACAGCAGCATCTTTTTTGTTGGATTTGCAACAACTCTGGATTTCTTCTTTTTGGTCTATTTCCTTTTCACAGTAACGACTTCTCATAATGGAAAGATGGACAGAGACACCTGGATGTTTTCATATCTGGAGCAAGAGCTTGATTTTCT
>JAILXH010277142.1:3470-15414 GCA_023558415.1 Piaractus mesopotamicus | reverse complement strand
ACACACACACACACACACACACACACACACACACACACACACACACAGGGGTTCATTTGCATTTAAAACCATTTTACAGTGTGGTATGCTGATGGATGTTTGCCAAGTACAGTGTAGCTCATTCAGGACATTTTTTTTTTTTACCTTTTTTTCAGAACAGCTTTGCCACTTGACAATTAAATAGTAGTCTGACCTCTAGATTTAAATTTTATGAGAAAATAACGACAGAAAATGGGCATTATTTCCTTAAGAGGACACAGAATTCTTATTTATATATTTATGCTCCCTTAAAAAGTGGCTCTTCAAGGGTTCTTCAATATGGTGGAGAACATCCTATACATAATGCTTTAAGGAAGCTTTCAAAAATGTTTATATATAGGGCTTCACAATTGTTATGAGTCAAAGAACCCGTTTTGTGTTTTTTGCTACGAGTGAACGTTGCTGCGTAAAGTTAAATATTAGACCACAGAGCAAGCGTCTGCAATGCTGCAACAGCATTGGTTATAAAGCAGCGATATCAGAACAGGTTCCCCATAATGCAGTTTGTATATAAAGTATCTTTATATATGTTGCATGTTTTGGTAATTTAGCAAGGTCATTTACTTTTATTGTGTTTATCAGAGAACTAGACCAAGTCACATGGTGTATGTTTCTCTTTCATGAGCTGTTTTCTCCACTTTTTTCCATTCTGTAAATGTTCTGTTCTTATTAGCCAGGTACAGTCCATCAGCTATGAACTAACTCTTCTTCCTCCTGTCCTCCAGCTATTCTTTCTATTTTTCTCATCCTCTGTCTCTCTCTTTCTCTAACCTGCTGCCTGACTGCACAGACCGCCTCTACCAGCAACTTGAGAAAAACCGCCTTCTCTCTAATGATCTAAGACTGGCCTTGAATGAGGACTAACTAGTGTGAATTTTAATTTTATATTCATGAAAATTATGATTTCTGTTATGGTGGTGTGACTCACACAATGTGTATTACACAAACACTCTATATTGAAAAAGACTATCCAGTCTAATATATTATTGATAAGTCTTTTGCATACAAGTGTGTCTTAAAATCTACAGTATTGCTTTTGCACTCTATAGTTTTAAGCATGTCTATAAGCAGAGACAGATAGTTGCCTTCAGGTACTTCTCTGTCTTGCATGGTCACTGTGCCAGAGTCACAAATTCTGTCTCTGACTTCCTCTTCTGTCTCCTAGAGAGGAACAAGTCTTAAGTTGTTTGGATAAACAGGACGTTTATTTGTATGGCAATGCTTAAGCTGTGACTGGAGTGTATTTGTTGAAAGACTGCATGCTGTATACTTATACTTGTGCACTAGTGATATTAATGTTGTCTTCTAACACTTGATATTCTAACAGATAAACTGTCACACGCTAAAGAAGAGAACCTCGATATGAACCAGATGTTGGAACAGACTCTATTGGAGTTGAATAATATGTGAACCGCCTGTCCATGTAATGATGTCTGCATTTTGTAACTTCTGAGTGATTTTTCTTTTCTGACAAGTTATCAGATTGCACAACATGTGCCATTTATTAAAAAGATTTAGTTTTCCGCTTATTTTTTTAAACAGTAATATTCTGGTACATGTTCGTTTTACTCTGGTTATGCACGCACTTTGTCATTTCCATAAGAAATAACAAAGTTGGCAAAAATTGCACTTAATTCTCAGTTTATGCACATAATTTTAATGGACAAGGTTGAGTCTTAAGCCAAGTTTAAATGAGCTCCTTTAATAAGATTTATATATTTTTTTTAATCCAAAGTTTCCTTTAAAGTGTACATTGGATTAGGTTGCCTATATGTACACTGGTGCTACTGTGACGACAAACGTCTAGCGGTTTGTAGCTTTTAGTAAATCTGTATACATTCATTAATTTGGTTTATATTTTACTTAAGTGCCAGTAGTAGCCCTGGCCAGAAAGGGACCCATCTACAGTGTCTATTTATTTTACCTTTCTTAACTTCTACTCGGTGCAAAATGTCAGGCAGCATTATCTTTGCAAATGCATTTTTTTTTTATTTTTTTGGTTTTCTGTTTTCCCATGATGAAACCTGTATGGTTCAAAATGTCTTTGTTTTAAATTGAAAAATATGATTAAATCATATTTGGTTGTGCCTCATTCATTTTAAGTCATTTTAAATGTAGATGTATTAAATGTATGTCATATCTAAAATGTACAAAGCTAATAAATATAAATAAATCCACACAATTTCGGTTTTTCCAAAGCCTGGAATTCATTTCAGGATCCTCAGTAGATGGGTATTTGAGGTATTTGTCCTCTGCGTGTAGTAAGAGTCAGTGATGAAACACGGCACCTCTGTTTTCTTAGCCCTTTTTGTCTTGTATTGACCTTCATGTAGGCCTACTTCACACAGAGGCTTTATCTTCTACCCTGTGGTTTGTGCCATTGATAGCCAGGACTTAGCAGAGTGGTTGTTGCCTAACAACAAACGCTAATCTGTCCGTCTGCTCCCTTTATTACATTTAGGCTACTGTGTTGAGCATGTGCTGGCAGAGGCCTTGTTTCTGGTGCCTGGAAAATGTGTCACAAGTGTACTTCTCTATTTAATATAGCTGTATGAACATTTTGCTATCCTGTTCAAGGAGAAGAGATGACATTCTTAGTAGAAAGTAGAAATAAAATAACTAGCTAGCAATTAACGTACACAATTCCATTTGTGGTATTGACAGTGATTAAGTTCATGCTCATATTTATGTTTTGCATTTACAAATCCATCAACATTTTACTCAAGTACACAGAACTGAGTAAAAAACTCCCTGCCTCTGACATCATATGACTGGTTTTACTTAATACCACTGGCTGAAAGTCCTCATAAAATGATCCTGTATGTCATGTAAAACAGAAAATAAGGCGGCAAGGGGCACTCGGTTATACGGTGCAAGGTCAGAGACTGTAATGGACTAGAAGGCTTATCTGTGTTTTGACTTGTTCTCTAATGCTTTCAAGAACCAAATGCAAACAAGTGGCTTTTGCTAAGACTTTCTGAGGTGACCTTTCACAAGGACCACAGTAGGGCCATGGTTGGTAGTACTTCAATATAACAAATTAACTATAAGCTATAGATCATGGCAAAACAGAAAATGCTGTGTCAAAGGTGCAATTAAAACAGATGAGTTAAATATTTCATTCATGAATCATTTCAGATTTATTTATGTGGAATAAACATGCTTACAGAAATGGTCACAGCATCATGGAAGAAGAGGACTAGAAGAGAAGGAGCAGGGTAGAGCAGCCTAAACCCAATGCTCAAGTACAAAGACTGTTATTTCTGTGAAATAATGACTCAAATAAAAGTATTTAAGTTCTGACGTACCAGGTCAAAAAAGTATCTTAGTACTGAGTGACTTACAGAACTGCAATGGAACTCCTGACAACATGCATCATCTGTCAGCACAGACACTGAAGTTTGTTAAGTTCTGTTCTCTTTTCGATGCACCCTTGGTCTAAAATGAAATGATAAACCATAGAAGTCAGAATTGTGATCACTCCCAAAGCAGTACATGTTGTCACTACCATAATGAGATTATAAACACACACAAATATAGTTACTAAATGTTAATGACTAATGTAACTAAGTAAAAAGTAATTACTACGCTTGAGTAACAGTAGCTAGTATAATTTGAAAACAGTAAAACACATCTATCCAAATTTTACTTGTGTACATTTAACTCTAATTGGCTCCTACCCACCTCTGATCGGTACTGAGGGGTTTATTTAAGCAGTAAACTGAATATATATCTTGTTATTAAACTGAGTGTCTTTGATTTTGAAAAAGTGAAACGTTTGCAGCAAATAAATGCATAGGAACCATCAGTGCCTCTGTAACTCTAAGTTAGAAAGAATTCCCCTTTTTATATGCTCAAAAACTTATAAAAGTATAAGTATTCGTATCAGTCTTGGTATTACTTATCGGTCCGAAAAGAAAACTAGTTGAACTAAATCACCCGTCGCTGACAATTTACTGTGAAATACGCCGTCTTTGCCGTACTAAGCGAAGCTTTTTTCAAAGTAAAAGTCCTTCTGCGCTCACTGAATTAAAAATTCGCCCAGTACAAAGTAAACATTATTGATTAGAGAAACCATGGATTATGCTAAAATATGTGTTTTCATTATATTTAAATTAATCTATACTCATTCACAGGAAAGCCACAATTGACATTTACACCGAAAGATGGCTTACCCAGAAGGCTTTGGAACAGTAAGTGCTGCCGCTTACTTCACATACCCTTATTGAATTCTCAGTGGTGAACAAATCTGCCTGAAAAACCTTGCTAACTGCTTTTTATTGGAGCCTGAGTGTCAGACCTTACTGTTTTATTAGAGTAACGATGTCACGGCTGTTATTTTTGTCACAGAGCCTCGTGTGCTCCAGGTGTAAAGTCTGTCCTCAGAAAGTGGGCTCTTTCTCGTATTTGCTGACTTTTCTCCTGAAGTCGGACAGACAGATGCTAGCTGTGAGAGCTCAACAGACAAGAAATCTAACAGGAGCCCGACGTGCTTTTCACTATTCTAACGGTGCACGGAAAAGGTTTTGGACATTAGGCCTCGGGGCAGGTTTTCTCTTAGCTGTGGGGCTGAAAAATCACTACAGTCCTGAGCGCTGCGAGTGCGATTCGGAGAAAACAGAAAAGCCACACAATAGCTCAAAATATAGAGCTGCAATAGAAATCAGTCGAGACTTGGTTCAGCGGATAAAGGTACAGGTATCAGGAGAAGCGCTGTTCAGTGTGACACTTTCACAGTTTGTTGCATGGCGTTAAAATAAACTAGCATGAATTAATGTGAATCTGCCAAACTACATCCTGGCTAAGCCCTGCTGTTTAATCACAGGATGAGGTTGGAGCTCCTGGTGTGGTCATCGGGGTGTCTGTGGATGGCACCCAAGTCTGGTGTGAAGGTATAGGTTCTATGACAGTTACCGTAAAATTGCTAAAATTCATCAGGTTGACGAAATGAATTTTATAACCGTCTGTTGCTGATGTCTTCCTTCAGGACTTGGTTATGGCGATTTGGAGAACAGAGTGTCGTGTGGTCCAGACACCGTAATGAGAATAGCCAGCATCAGTAAGCCTCTGACTGCAGCAGCTGTTGCTCGAGTGTGGGAGGAGGGCAAGCTGGATTTAGACGCGCCTGTCCAGAAATATGTACCAGAGTTTCCAGAAAAACAGTTTGAGGGCGAGGATGTAAGAATACAGATTCCAGTTTCAGAAAAAATATGTTCCTCGTAAACTTGATGAAGTGTAAATTAAGTGTTCAGCGGTTGTTTGTTCTAAAATACAATTTATTTCTTTTATTTTAAGTAAGAAAAACAAAGAACAACATGTCTCTTATCAGGCAAAACAGTCTATTGACTAGGTTGCATGTTTTGTTGTGTCCCTAAACCAGGTCACCATCACACCGCGAATGCTGCTGTCTCACTTGAGTGGCATCCGTCACTATGAAAAAGACCCCAAAAAGGTAAGAGAACAAAAGGAGAAAGCAAAGCGCCTTTTGAAGCCTCCAGAGAAGAAAGAAGATGAGAGAACTGCTGAGAACAAAGACAAATCCAAACCGGAGGAGAACAGTACTAAGAGCAAGGATGCCAAACCAGGCAAAAAGAAGAAAGAGTTTGAGCATGAAGAGTACTACCTCAAAGACAACTTTGAGAATGTGATACAGGCTCTCGACCTGTTCAAGAATGATCCACTTATTTTCAAACCTGGTAAGATTTTTAAGGCAGGCTGCATTAATCATGTATGAAATTATACATTTGGTCCCTGCACATTATTAATCATGTACCGCTAAAGGTAAAGCGTTTGATTTAGTAGTATGGCACATGAATCACAAGCATTCATAGCAGCAGTCAGTCCCAGCTGTTCCCATTGAGTGTTTTGTGAGCTTTTATACAAATGATCACTGTTTTTAAATATCCATCATAATTTAACCGTGCAGGTGTGAACAGAGTCATTCAGAGTGGTTTAATATGAAGTAGTGCATTGTAGAAGAACTTACCAGCTCATATTTCTTTACACTGGTGGTTGTTGGAAGCAGTGGTCGTGATGTCTACATGTGTCTTCTGAGTTTTTATATGTAATGTTGATAATAGTAAAATAGTGATAAATCTGAAAAAATAAGATTTCTTTGGGTACCTTTTTTCTTTACTCAGTGTCCTGCATGTACCTCTCTAATCTGCATATAAAATATGTATTAGGCCAAAGTTTATTTCAGAATGATTATAAAACGATGTCCCAGGCAGAGGCAACCTTTTAGTAACCAGTTCATGTAACATTCTGTGATGTAGCTTTTAGAGGCATTAAACACTTCAGACGTCTGGTTCCCATCACCACCACTGTGAGCAATTCCGACTCTTTCTACATTGGAGCATTTCACATCAAACCACTCTGAATGACTTTGTGTACATCCTAATGATTGAACTGTGAAAAATTGATGGAACTCCCGATTAAGCAGTTTGATGAGTCATAAACAGTTGCACTGTGTATGCTGTTACAGTATACTGAAATGTGCCATTAACTCCAGTTGATAATCACAGTTAGATCTCTCAAAATACATGCATAATATTTACATTTTCCATTTTTCACAGAATGGTGAGAACATCCTCCTCACTTCAGTGCATAACCTTTATTTTTAGCTATCATTTTATCAGAACTGTTTGAAATGCACAGACCATAAAGTAAGAAATTTCACTTTACTGTTAGCCTGAAGCTTTTTTCTATTATGTCCTGTAAGAACGCAAAAAGAACTTGTAACGTTATTCTTCCAAATGAAAAACATATCAAATTCAAGTAGGAATTTAGCTTGTGCAAGTACTAGCCAAAGGCATGCAGTAGTATATGGCTGTGCTGTTGGCTGTCTGTAGGCACTACGTTCCTGTACTCCACACATGCTTTCACACTGTTGAGTGCCGTACTGGAGAGAGCAGCAGGCCAACGCTTTCTGGACCTCATGCAGAAGCTTTTCCGTGAACTCGGCATGCTCAACACAGTGCCGGACGAAAACGACCCCATTATATACAACCGCTCCAGGTAATCATCTTCATCTTCTAGGGTGGGTGGATGCACCATCATATTGTTACTGGTGGTATTTTGTTTTATGTATTAGGCCAAAATCTATTTCAGAATCACAGAGAATCACAGCATTTAGATTTAATGTTGAACTGATGTGGAACTTAAGTGCACATAAACAAGTACACAGAGAACATATTTCTGAACATTTTAATGAACAATTGCTATTTATTTGCTGAAGGAAAAAAAAACATTAAATGTGGCCTGTGCAATAGTTACCACACATTTCATATTTTGTTTTATTTTTTCCAATATGCTCAATTCAAAAATACAAATTATGGCAGCCACAATTTACCTTTGTTCATGGAGAAAATGTAAACATTTTCACACAGAAGATCCAACAAAATGTAATATGACGTAATGTAAGCCTACAGATTAAGGGGTTGAGGGTTTTGTTTGACTGAAATGCTGATAAAATATCTTGTTTCTTCCCTATTAAGTCACTAGGGCAGTATACAGCCAGTGCAGTCTTATTGTACTTACATGTGCTTGCCTTCCTCCTCCAGGTCTTATCATTTCAGTAAAAAGGGGCGCATAGTGAACTGTCCCTATGTGGACAACTCCTACAAGTGGGCTGGAGGTGGCTTTCTGTCCACGGCAGGTGATCTGTTGCTGTTTGGGAACGCTATGCTCTACAGCTATCAGATAGCAGACCTGAAGGACACAAGTGGCCTCCTCCCCGGCTTTCTTAAACCTCACACAGCCAAAGCCATGTGGGCTCCTGTGGATAAAACTGAAGCTTCGTGGGATAAGGATGGACTGTATGCGCAGGGGTGGCTGGTCGTGGAGAAGCAGCAGAAATATGGGCAGTGTCGCTTTCGCAGACACTATGTCTCACACACTGGAGGCGCAGTTGGAGCGAGCAGTGTGTTGCTGGTTTTACCCAGTGAGAGTTTACAGGTCCTTGGACAGAGAGTTGCTCTTCCACAGGGAGTTGTGGTGGCGATCATCACTAACATGCAGTCAGTAGGACTCAATACTACTGCTCTGAAGATCGCCTATGAGTTTGAGAAGGCCAGGGACGCGTAAAGTGAAGTTAGCGCAGGTTAATATCTAATATGGGATGTGCACATTCAATCGAGTGTCTTCATGGGGCAGTCGTGGGCTGGAGGTTAGGGAACCAGCCTTGTGACCGGAAGGTCGCCGGTTCGATCCCCTCAGCTGACAGTACGTGACTGAAGTGCCCTTGAGCAAGGCACTTAACCCCCAACTGCTCTCTGGGCGCGGTGGATAGGGCTGCCCACCGCTCCGGGAAAGTGTGCTCACTGCCCCCTAGTGTGTGTGTGTTCACTAGGGCGTATGTGGTGTTTCACTGCACGGATGGGTTAAATGCGGAGGTCTAATTCCGATGTGTTCAGACACAGTTGGCTAAAAGGTTCATTTCATTTCTTTCATTCATTCATTCATTTGATACCTTCGAAGGATTTGTGGATCTCATATCAGAATGCGTACTTTGTTTACAGTGCTGAGGTGTGAATGCCACTAAGAGCCAATCACACATTTTAAATTGCACTTTAGTGCCATTTATTTGTATTTTGTCTTACTGATTTAAATCAATTTTGTATGTCATTTGATTAGTATATTAAATAAATGAATAATTAATCAACATTTTTTCCTTACTCATTTTTTTTTATTCTCTGGGAAGGTTATTGATTTTTATCTGTTAAATATAAATTAGTTTTGATTCTATGCATTACCCTTAAAGTAAATGAATTCTATCCATCCTTTGTTCTCATAAAGAAAAGAGATATAATTGCTCTGTCTAAAGAAGAGGTGGCCTTTACATGTCTAAAGTGAGGTGTGTAGATATTTCCACTAGATGGAGACTTTTCTCCTGCTTCTTTTCTGCTCCTCTAAATAAGAGATTACATTTTGTCTCAAATCTAAGTTTTTAGAGCAATATATCATAATTTAAAATGGCCTCTTCTGAAAGCCTAGATGTCTGGGTGCATTCCATCAGAGAGAAGTGGATGTGGAGGGGGCAGGTGCTTATGCTATTCATGGCTCCACACTTAAATGGCTGGGTTGATACCACTAATGAAAATGCTTCCATTTTGCAGTTCTTTCTAATTTAATAGAAATATTTTCAATGCAAATTGTATTATCAGCATAACAGTTTGATTAAAAAGTAGGATCTTTGAAATTTGAACATGAATTTAAGAATATCTTGGTATTTCATATGTCCTTCTTTTGCTTTAAGAACAGCATGCACTTAAACTGGCATGGATTCTACAATTTGTGCAAAAGCCTCTGATGAGTAGATCAAATCCTCCCGAGAGTCTTCTTAACATGGTCAGTGTCACAAATTTGCCTAAATTTGCTTAAGTTTGAATAGTGACCAAGAAATAGTGCAGAATCTTTTCTATATTTTATTTTCATTTTACTTGTCATAACTTTTTAATTTTTTCACTATCCTAAAATATTCTGTTGTTTATTTCCTAATTTAAAAGAAAAAAAAAAAAAACAGTTTCAATGTGTTCTCAGACTTTTGTATATACACTATATGGACAAAAGTATTACACCCACAGGAGCTTTTATGACATCCCGTTCTAAACCCATAGGCATTAATATGGAGTTGGTCCCCCTTTGCAGCTAAAACAGCTTCCACTCTTCTGGGAAGGTTTTCTGCAAGATTTTGATGTGTGTCTGGGGATTTTTGCCCATTCATCCAGAAGAGCATTTGTGATGTCAGACACTGTTGTTGGACGAGAGGCTCACAATCTCTGTTCTAGTTCCTCTCAATTGTGTTTGATGGAGTTGAGGTCAGGGCTCTGCGAAGGCCAGTCAAGTTCTTCCACACCAAACTCACCCAGCATTCCTTTATGGACCTTCCTTTGTGCACTGGGGCACAGTCATGCTGGAACTGAAAAGGGCCTTCCCCAAACTGTTCCCACAAAGATGGAAGATTATCTCTCCTCCACCAAACTTTACAGTTGGCGCAGTGCAGTCCGGCAGGTAACGTTCCAACCCAGACTCATCCATCAGATTGCCAGATAGAGAAGCGTGATTCTTCGCTCCACAGAATACGTTTCCCCTGCTCTAGTCCAGTGGTCGGCATACACCATCCTAAACCCCCCCACCTCTGTCTGGCATTGTGCATTTTGATCTTAGTCTTGTGTGAAGCTGCTCAGCCATGGAAACTCATATATGTATGTACGTATGTGTGTGTGTGTGTTTATATATATATATATAATATATGCGTGTGTGTGTGTATATATATAACGTAGAATAAAGACATTTTAACATGTAAAATATTGTAAAATCATGTTGAAAATATGTATATCATTGCATCTTTAAGGAATGCAGGAAGCATATGTACACATGGTGCTAACATCACACCCTGTTTAGCTAGAAAATATCACAGACAGAATAGAGCAAAAAAAAAAATTTAAATTTAAATTAATTGAAGTTCTTGAATTCTTTGATACATGTCGTCAAACACAAGTTGGCAGCCTTCCTAGGACTGAGTTTCATCATCTTTATCACACTGTACAGAGTGATTTGCGTTTTTGAGTTACAGGTTTAAGATTTCAATGAACAATTGTGTGACACCGAACCCTAAGGCTTATTGGTGGTAGTAGGTGTCAGTTTACTTGCATTGCCTTAGTACTGGAAGTAAGCAGCCTTTTACATAGCCGACACAACTGGGGCAATGAACACACGTTATGTAGATTAATACTGTTAGACTTTATTTCCTTCTTATGATAAAACAACAAAAACATTCAGAACATTTATTACAAAGCATTGTTCTCACAGGGTTTCATAAGTGGTTTAATATCTTAGGATCTGCTTTATGTGTTGAAGGCTTTGGGGATCTGAAAATAACTGTCGGCATGTGCACATGAGTACAGACATGTTGTTTTTACTGTTTGAGTAACAAAGTTAGTATAAAAATTTTGAATATTTGTACGCTTAATCTTAGAATCCCAGCATTAAAGGGGAGTTCCACAGATTTTTCAAAATGTATGCACAATTAAGTTGTACATGCACACAAAGTTATTCAGAGTAGCTTGTTGTGAAATGCTCTTTTGTAGAAAAAAAAAATAGAATTTTTAACCACTGTGCTGATAGGAATCAGACGTCCAAAGAATTTAATGCCTCTAAAAGCTACAATGCCGGACACCTAAGATGTTTCTTAACGATAATTTTGAGATAAGCGTTTGGCGTAAAATGTATTTTTTTTTATACCTACTGAGAAGTACATGCAAGGCATTGTAAGGCAAAGTAGTCTCTAAATTAAACTTATGTTTTGGGATTTACCCTATCATTATCAATATTATTTATACAAACCAGAAAACACATGTAGGGTCACTGATGGTTTTGGATAGTAAATAAAGTGTTGAATGCGTTGTAGATCGCTCCTGGTTCCTATCACAACCACTGTAAAGAAGTAGATACTTTTCACCACAGTGCACTACCTCACATCAAATCACTCTGAATGACTTTACATCTCAAACATTTGGAGTTATTTGGAAATTTTGAAAACAATGTGGAATTCCTCTGTAAGTGTAGTGTCAGGTAAGTTCCTCTTAAACATAAACAGTCACGGCTACTCTTCTGCATCACTGCTTTTCCTTTGAATATATATTGGCAGTAGGTCACAACTACCAAGGACAGTAGCTTTATTTGAAATGTATTACAATACGATTTTTAAAATAAAATATAACCCTGGACATGAGCGTCTTCCATCACATATTTACCTTATGCATTTCAAATGTCTTTCTTTTTAAAGATAGTTGAAAAATACCTATTTACATGCTTT
The DNA here is from genome assembly GCA_023558415.1 of Piaractus mesopotamicus. Taxonomy (NCBI): domain Eukaryota; kingdom Metazoa; phylum Chordata; class Actinopteri; order Characiformes; family Serrasalmidae; genus Piaractus; species Piaractus mesopotamicus. Next base: position 3,557 of record JAILXH010277142.1, on the reverse strand, counting down.
AATTTAAATATTAAGAAAGACAGAGATAATGAATAAGTGACTGTTAGAGTCATTGAGAAGTATTCAATGCCTCCACCAGAGGGCGAT
>JAILXH010277135.1:14477-30563 GCA_023558415.1 Piaractus mesopotamicus | reverse complement strand
TGAGCAAGAACAACAAAGGCTATCCCATCTGGTCCCAACTGGCTAAGGGCTACTGTGGCGCAAGTCACAGAAATCTTTAAGTGATGGTTGCGGGAGTTATGTGTCACAACACACAACCACACCCTGCTGTATGGGGCTGCTTAGTCATAGACCCGTCGGAGTGCCCATGCTAACCCCTGTCCACCACCAGAAGTGCCCACATTAGGCATGTGAGTGTTGGAACTGGACCAATGAAAGAAGCTCTTCTGGTCTCATAAATCCCATTTTCTTTAACGTCATGTGGATGGCCCGGGTACATGTGCGCTGTTTACCTAGGCAGGTGGAACGACAAGTCGGGTCCATGGTGGCTCGACCTCACAATTTAGAGGATTTAAAGGATCTGCTGATAACATCTCCCTTAGGAGATTCTTATAGAGTCCTTGCCTCAGGGGGTGGGACTGTTTTGAGGGGCATGAGGAGGACCAACATATTAGGTCATAATATTTTGGCTCATCAGTCTATATAGCTTTATATACAACACAGAGAACAAATGCTTCTAGTAGTCCCTGTTTTAAGTAGCAACTTGGTTTGAACTGTCCAGCAGTACTGTGTCCAGAGCTGGAGGTAGCCTGTTTGTCAGGTACTTAACGAACAATAAGAAAAGCGCGCCATAACACTATGAACCAAAAAGGTTTCTCTGCAATATGTTTTGCCTGAAAAAACACACATCAAACAGCGAAGAGGGAGAGTTTGGAGCTGTTCATGGCTGGTGAAGAGAGCAACATTGAATGTCCATTATCCAAAGTTGGCTTACAGGTTCATTTTCTGTCCCTTACATGGTACCTGGAGCTGCCATTTTAATGCATTTGACTCTGTATGTGAGCTGAACTTTGGGCCACGCTAACGTATGTGAGCTAATATATGATTAATAGTAACACTTTTTACCTTAATTTATTATCTCTCTCTCTCGCTGTCCCTTTATTTCACACACATCACTGCTCCTTATCACACACTGTGAGATTTAAAAAAAAATCTAAAATTTGGACCACTAAAACTTTTTCATAGGCGTCTTAGATTGCAAAGGCACTACACTGGCCACTGTGTAGCACGTCACATTAACGTTCAAAGACCAATTTTAACTCTTTTTTTAACTCAAATTTGCATTTTTTGTCCCCGACAGCATTATCATACATTGTAAACCTGCCTTTACACAGTGTTTTAACGTCAGGTCAGCTTTACAGTCAGTCGGAGGTCAAGGTCTGTGGGCAGGCACCTGTCCTCTGTGCTCATCTTCAGCCTCTGCCATTTCTCCAAGTCTGACTGAGTGATGGCCGTCTGAACCAGGGCCTGCCGAGGATCCCGCTGTGGGAGGGCCCCAGTTTGGCCGCGCCTCCGGGCCAGGTCATCTTTCTGTACGTTAGGCACCGCAACCCTCCCTCCTGCCTCTGACTCCCCCTCATCACCATGCTCCTTCTCATCCTCTCTCGCCCTCGCTTTCTCAGGGGTCAGGAAGGGCTTGTCCTTATGAGTTATGATTGATGCCTCAGCAGGGGAGGCCTCACTGAAGAACGACAAAGTGGAAAGGACTATTGGTGTCTTACGATTTTTCAACAACAGAACAGCTACCATGTTTAGAAAGTCAAAGCCAACCTTCAACGTTTTGACACATTCTTTGGGCAGAATACTTAGTGATGGCTGAATACAATTACACTGTGCTAAATGTATTTGGTATTCCATCACAAGACATAAAAAGTAACATTTTTAGAATACATTTACTGATAAGACAGATGGGAAAAACCCAGATTTTGGCAGTTTTCTTCATGTAGTTTTTCTGTTAATATGTTTCGTTAATCTGACGTCAGAAATTCAAGGAATTATTTTAACTTGAATCCCTGTTTAATTTCACTTCGCGTACCCAGATTGTTTGGGAATTGTATGATTTTGAACTCTTAGTAAGGCGGAGTACATGAAATGTGAAACGTCCAGTGGTAACTTTTGTCCATCAGGAATTGCTTACTTCTTTGGTATCTAGGTAGATAAAGCTAAGTGTCTTTATCTGTTGGTTAAGATTTCTAGAGCTGACCTGAAGTGACAGAAGAATCAACCAATAACATTCTGATTTGCAATAAATGGGACCAATTTTGTGAAAAAAAAACAAAAAACAAAAAACCTCTAGCCCTTCTGGAGGTCCTAGATACATCACTGACTGAATATGAGCTGCAGCCTAATCAATGGGTTGCTAGAAATGGAAAACAGCGTCAGCAGCTCTATACCAGCCTCTCTACTGAAAGAAAGACTGCTTCAACGTAAAATAAATGCTAATATGTCTGTTATTAGCTTGATTTAACTGAAACACGAAATGTCTTTTAGAAGCTTTAAAAGTCTGTGTTTAATCTAGTATGGCCAAAGAATGTTCACAAAGAATGTCAACTGCTATTAGCTTAGCGCTAACAAACTACTAGAATCCCACAGGAATGCTAGCAGAAGTTAGTATTATTGTAGAGCTTGATTTCTCCTCAGGTTTTACCCAAATTTTGACATTAATATCCCTAATTGAAGGTTTAGCTATAACAGTCATGTTTTGCCACTGTGTGAAATATGCCCAAAGTTTAAAAAAATCTAGCAGTTTAAAACACCATTTCCCTAAAACTAGTTTCATTTCCTTCATTTCCTTTGCTTGTTTATTTCAAAGCACCTGTTTTCAGTGTTCATTGAAAGCCTCTGCCACTTCTCAAGGTCAGACTGAGTAATGGCCGCCTGAACCAATGACTGACGGGGGTCTCTTTGCGGGGTGGTCCCGCTCTGAGCTCTCCTCCTGGCCAGGTCATCCTTATATAGATTTGGTACCACTGCCCGCCCCTCTGCCTCCTCGTCACTCTCCTTCTTCTCCTCCCTCTTTTTCCCACGAGGAGTAAGAAAGGGGTTGTCCTTACGGGTAATGATTGACACTTCAGTAGAGGCAGAGTCAGCCTCGCTTTAGTATGGCAATGCCACAAAAAAGCAAAAAAACCAAAAAACAATACCCGACAGATCCCCGGAACACACACATAGACCCCAAACACACCACCACCAAGGACACACATTTTCATTGCATACAGACAAGAGGAAAGAAGAAAATAAGAATGAATAAATAAATGAAAAAGTGAACTATTAATTCAGACACTTCATATCACTCTTAAATTTGTCATATATGTTATATTATATATTGCATATGAAACTTTTATTTTGAATCCTTAACTTCCTTAAATTAAGACTACATCTTTACAGTGTTCTCCAAAATTATTGGCACCCTTGGTAAATTTAACACAAGAGCCGATTTCTAGCAGTGACATGTCAAAGCAAGCCAATTAACTCGTCTATGGTGAATTTACTATACCACATGACCTCAAGTGGCCCGCTGCTTTCGGAAATACGATCAAATATACCAAAGGTCAATAACTAATTTCATTTATGAGCAATAATAATTACAATACACTACGGTCATGCCAGGCATTGTAGTTCTTTAACAGTAGATTACGGGTGCCAAGCAACACAACAGTCCAAAACTATGCTATGTACAACTTAAATGTGCAGTATGCAAGATTTAGTGTCACCTAGTGGCCATGTTGCAGGTTGCAACCAACTGAATACCCCTCCCTGGCCCCTCCCTTTACGAGCGTGTAGTAGAACCTACAGTGGCAGTCACGTTTCCTTCGGTTGCCTGTCCTGATGTTGTGCCGATAAGGATTCATCCTCACTGGTAATTTTTTGTGCTAAATAATAAGCAGGGTCCTCCATTCGTCAAAATTTACTGGCAGCAACCACTATTTTTCTACTTTCTATGTCTTCCAACATAGTGCTACAGCACCACCAAATTCAGGCTGCCAATCCAACATAAAACAGCAGAAGACTCTTTCTAGAGCTAGTGCTAGAATTGTTCATTCAGGGCTACTGTAGAAACATGGCAGCGAAACGTGGCTGTTTCTACTTGAAATGGACCTGCTCCTTTGTAGCTATGAAGGGCTCAATCTAACAAAAACAACAATTTGTAGATCGGGTGATTATCCACCAATGGAAACATGGTTTTGTCCACTCTATCCCACTTCTGCTAAATCGTACACACTGCAACTTTAACTCTGAAGTGGGAATTGCATCATTTTAGCTTGCCTGATAATGTTGGTGGTATGAAAGACAACTTTAACATCCATGGCATATTTACCGTCTCAGAAGGCTTGGTCAGTGTTATAGATTTAACCAACTACTGTCTGCATGTTGGTGGAGCTAACGCAAATGCTACTCTAATCTCAATCAAAAGTAGAGAAGTGGAACTTGGCACAATGCTAAACTTGGGGTTGAGACCACCTTTCCGACCTTTGGAATGGGAATTCCCACTTTATAGTGTTTTCCTTAGTTTTTCTTAGAGTTAAGAGCTTTAGTAGGACATAACAGAATTCCATATACTTGCTGGATTAATACAGAATTCAGCTGATGTGTGTGGTCATGTGTATGTATTTGATAATGGCTTTGAATTTAGCTTAGAAGCTTTTTGACATCTTTTTTGCATATTTTACCAAGGGTACCATAATTCCACTGTAGATTTACCTTCTGAACAAAATCTGAACAAAAACAAAAGGTAATTTGTTAGCTTCTACCAAGTTTTTAATAACTTGCTAGCTAGTTTTAGGAAAGCTTCATGAAAAATCTTGCGATAGCCTACGAGCCATGCCTCACACCAATATCGGCAAGTTTTATTTTGCCCCATTTAATAGGCCCTGCCTCCACTTTATGCATTCCTACACACCTCCTCTTCTCCTGCTCCATTTTCTCCATCCTCTCCAGCACTGCATGCTGGGATGCCAGCCGGATCCCCTCCCATCGCTCGCGGTCCTTCATGCTGCACCCCACTGGCAGGAAGTGATGAGTCACGTTGGGTCTCGATTGGTTCATACGTGCTCTTCGGGACGCCAGGTCGTCCTTCTGGACGTCTGGGACTCTTTTTTCTGCATCTTCATCCTCATGATCCTCGTTGGTGTCCCAGTCGTGTGGGTGGTCTGCCCGCAGGAAGTCATTGTCACGACGAAGGATGATGTCAGGTGATGGGGACTTGGCCTGATCGGGTTCGACACCAGTCACCTTAGGACTGGAGGGGGAAGGTTGCCATGACAACGAGAATTTGAATGCACATCACATGGCGTTCGAGCAGTGGAGCGTTAGTACTTTCAAACCCACGACTTGCATCCAGTGTGCTTTTCGTCACTCTTTGACACAAGATTAGTTTTGAGGTATGGTCATTTAAACCAAACTGAAACAAATATCAAGCACAGCTACAGTCATAAGCAAAACAGACATACAACAACCTCTACGCACTCATAAGTTGTCTAATAAAACAGCAGGCAATGCATTCAGACACAGCACAAATGAGAACTTGTAAGTAAGCAGGCAAACCTTCTAAGTTTCCTTGTACGAAGCTGAACATAACTGATCTTAAGTGCACACTGAGACAGATAGAATGGCATTCCCATGTCTTGAACACGACTTCAGTAACCATTTCTGATTGGGTTTAGTGTTACAAATGTTTAGATAATGCAACATGAGTGAAACAAGGAAAGAAGCTACACAAAGCAGTTTTGCTGTGATGACAGTTCATAATGGTCGGGGATGCATCAGGATGCTTTAGGTTTCCCTAACCGCCTCAGGGATGACTGGATCACAATGTGTCTCCGAGATGCACTGGACCCTGTTCACACCTGTACTGTCCACTTACGATCGGATCACACAGTATGCCTGTTATGGCCAGGTATGAGTGGTGCCTATGTCACCTGTGTGCTGTCTGTAAGTCCCCCGTAATCAACGGCCACAGCTGTTTCGTCAGTGTCCTGCGCTTTTATTCCCCTTTCCTTGCTTTTGTGACCAGCCATGCATTGTTATAGACTTCGAGTGTTTTGGATACTCACGCACACTCTACATTGGTCAGTTCAAAAAGCTCACATGCACACACAGCTCTGTACACACACCACCGCTGTCTTTTAGCTACATTGGAGGAGAGAATCCACACAATAAACACACTTTTGTCAGAGAGGTAAGACACACATTCACATTCATGCACTCTCATTGGTGAGTGAACTCCCACTCTATGCACACACGATGGCAGCTGCAACATTCTGCTAACCTGTTATATCGCACAGTGGCAGGCAATACTTTAATCCCCGCCTTCTCTAGCTTTCTCATCTTCTTTAGCTCCTCCTCCCCAAGCTCAGGCTCTGCCCCTTTTGCAACTGCCCAGGTGACAGTTTTCTGGGCGTTGGGGCTGATACCCCCGTCTCTCAATACACCAACACACTCCTCTCTGACACACACAGCAGAAGAGAAAACCACAAGTGTTTTAGGCCAAGCCTGATGGAAGGTGGATGAAGGCCTGGAAGATGTGTATGTGCACTAATACTTGTTCATACAGCATATTCCTTGTGCAGGAATAGTTTGGTAAAATTACAAACACAGTTCTAACATCAGCAAACATCAGACCAAGACATGTTTGAATTTTTGCATCTCTAATTTGGCACCAAATTTTCCCTTGCAAACCTGAAGAAGTGATTTTCAACCTCTAATCATGTCTTGGCTAATCGACTGCATTTAGGCTAAGGGGAAAACTGTGTCAGTATTTCCACAATCTATGAAATGATGTAATCCAAACAACCTGGACGGGTAATAGTAGCAATTACTATGAGGTCACTATGAGGTCTGCATCAGTCTAATTTAAAGTCTGCATCACTATGAGGTCATTTGGGATCTATTGCAGAAAATACAAATGAAATTGAATTGAGTTCAAGCGAAATGAATTGGAAACTGGACAGGCATTGACTGTAGCCAACTGCAGGATCTTCAGTTCTTCTCCCAAAAGCAAGACAACCTCTCGTTCCCCAACTCATTTAACAGTACCTGAGTGGTCTTTCTCCTCCGACAGGGGAAGTAGCGTTGCTGGCACTCCTCCACTCTTCCTCTCGCTCGCTCCTCCTCTTCCTCAGTGGAGCGGGGATGTAGTTGGTTTGGTTGCTCTTGTTGGGAAGATACTGGTTAAAGGGCAACGCGGCACGAGGCTCTTTATAGGAGACCCGACGGGCAGACATGTCGTCTTTGCGCACGTCTGGTAACCTCCGGGGACCACCGTCACCCTCCGAGTCTGAAAGAAAAGAAGACACAGAATGAATAAACAAGTGGCTAATTTTCATAACCCAAGGCTGATGCATTTGCCCAGGGGTACCAGACCACTAGGGGCACCACCACCCAATTTAGAGGTGCTCAGTTTAACCTGCTAGCCAAGTCTCCCCCCACCACATGATGCTACCAAACTGGGAGAATAAAGGCTAGTATGTGCTTCCTATGAGACACATGAAGCGCTACTACTACATCTTTTTAAATGGCTGCTAACACACCATCATTGCATGTTTCAACATAGAGGCCTACGGCTTTGGCTAAGCATGGATAACAGTGTAAATTTAGACAAAAGCAGAATTATGGTAATAAACCACATAAAATTTCATATGAACCTTATAAAGACTTTAGCCTATATCTTTTTCTGTGATGGTAATATTATTGCCATATAATTACCAACTGGGCTAAAAGTATTTTAAAGTACTTAGTATTTATTATGATAACTATATTCTACACTGATGGCATGTAACTTTTGTAACTTATTAACATTCAGTGGTTCGTTTGTTTGGAAACCAAAATATTGCCAAACTGGCACACTGGCACTCTTTTTTCTGGACAAGCTCCTCCATTTTAGTCTACTGGAAAGCATGTACCCGAGTTTATCTCATGTAACCGAGTTTATCTCATGTATCCGAGTTTATCTGTTTGTACATTCCTGAGCAATTTGTGGCACGCCGAAAATCTACATTATGATGTTTCCAACTGGCATTCAAAGTATGAAGATAGTTAAATAGCTGGTGATATTCTATTTGTGTAGCAATCTTTTCTATTGTGTACAATTTTGAACTAGGCATAGAATAGAATGATTGTACAAAGAGATTGGTTAAATAAAAGTGAAGCAGTGAATTTACAAACCCAATGCCAAAACAGTTTGAACAACAAGTAAAATGCTGATTAAATACAGAGAGTAGTGATTAATAAATTCTCTTTGACCTATATTCAACTGAAAAGGCACAAAAAACAATATTACATTTTTACCTTATTAACTTCATTGTTTTGTAATTATACACTCATTCTGAATTTGATGTCTGCAACATGTTCCAATAAATTTGGAAGAAGAGCATGTTTAACAGTGTGTTACACTACTTTCCCTTTAACTATTTGGAGACTGAAGACAAAAACTGATCCAGTTTTGAAAGCGGACGTTTTTGTTATTCTTCAACTGCACAAGGCTTAAGCTTTGCAACTGTACAGAGGCTTTGTTGTCATAATTTGAACTTAATTTGACTTTTTTAACAGCAGACAGGTATAGACTGCAAGCAGGCCAGTCTCACACCTGCTCTCTGATTATGCAGTCATGCTGTTGTAACGTGTGCAGAATAGGTCTTTGGGTTGAAAATGGACACTCCTCAAAATGTGTTCAACTGAAATGATGCTTTCACAGATGTGCAAGTTACCTACTAATACCCCCCATGACAAACCCTGGCTTTTGAACCTTAAGCTCGTAACAATCGGGATGGTTCTTTTCTTCTTTGGCCCAGTGAACACAATGTTCAATTGTTTCCATAAATTTGATAGGTGGACTCGTCAGAACACAATACACACTTCCACAGTGCATCAGTCCATTTCAAATGGGCTTGAGCCCAGAGAAGTTGGCAGTGTTTCTGGACGTTATTGTTATAAGACTTGCACTGTGCAGAGTATAGTCCACTTCCATTAGTGGATGCAGTGATGGACAGTGTTTACTGACAACAGTTTGTAAATGCATTCCTGAGCCCATGTGGTGGTCTCCATCTCAGAAACATGCTGTTTTTTATGCAGTCCCTTCAGGTTTTCAGCTCTGTCCTTTACGCACAAAGATTTCTCCAGATTCCCTGAATCGCCCGATGATATTATGTACTGTTGAGGGTGAAATAACTAAAATCCCTGGCTGAGGTACGTTACTTTTAAAATGCCGGATTTTTTTGCTGATGCATTTAAGAATGTTCTTAGTCTTAAGTTTGCCGTGTCCCATCTTTTTTGGAACGTGTCGCAGGCATCAGTTTCAGGATGAGTGTACATTTACAAAAAACAAATAAGTTCATAAGATAAAACATTAAATATTTTCTCTTTGTACTGTTTTTTGTTCAAATGCAGGTCAAAGTACATTAATAAATCACTGCTTTCTGTTTATATTACCTACTATCCCAAGTTGGTTTTGTACTTCAGTTGTTTTTTTTAAACAAAATTATTGGCTATTTGGCTTTATGTACATTGTTTTATCATCTTCTAAGCTGCTTATCCTTCTGGTGGGAGGGAGCTGGAGCCTATCCCAGCAGTCATTGGGTGGAAGGCAGGATACATCCTGGACAGGTTACTGGTTGAAACAGTTGCTGATAATCTTTTTCAACCGTATTTTTCCTTTTTGATATAGGGTGATGTTAACAGGATGATATCTTGATATCAGGTAGGTTAAACGGCTGTTAAAAACATGATTTCCTCTATTTTGGGAAGGTGCCAGATTGGCAAACACCAGCCATAATGGCAACTAATTCATTGACCGTATTTCCAAAATGCATTTTATAAACTCCGCCAGCAGGGGGACTCATATCTAACTAACAGATAACAATACCACTGTTCATCCACACTGCATACACACACACAAAAACGCACATAAATATTTGAGACTGGTGCAATCAGGCGAGACGATGCCTTCTAACCTCATTCAGACAGCCTTAGGGATCTGATACGACTGATTAACTTCAGCTTGTGCGTGTTGATATGACCGGGTCTGGGTCTGTAGCCTACGGCTTGCATATTAAGTCAACTAATATATGCACTAGTTGGCACAGTAGGCAAATGTCAACTAGGTGAGGACAGTGCCTCATTTCAGTGTTAAAATACGGCAGTTTAAACTTTAAAAAAGATTTCTTCAATGCATAACCACCTATAATTGGAGCATCAGCCGTTGGCCACTAGTTGCTACTACTAAAATACTTTTCATTAATGTAGTTGTACATGTAGACTAGTTTGGGACAGTGCCTGATTTTATTAATGAAATAGGTCCATCTAAAACTAGGCTAAACAAAAAGACTTCTGCTATGTAAAGGAGGTCGGCAGAATAGCTTAAACCCAGACTCAAGTAAAAGTATTGATACTTGGTTAAATAATCACTCTGTTAAAATAAAAAAGAAGAACTACTTAAGTACTGTAGAACTGTAGTGGAATATCCCAGTAAATCCAGAATATATCAGCACAGGAACTGAAGATTAGGCTCTATTATTTTTCTTTTTGGATTATATTGCTCTAAAATAAAATACTAAAGCTTCAAAGTCAGAGGTGTGACCAAGGCGCAAAATACAGGGGGTCCTGGGGCTCTGGGACCTACTAAGTAACCTCTTGGACCCCCTGAATATCTCAAAATCAAAATTCTGGAGGGTCCATAAAAATATTTATATATTTTATGACTTTATGCTTTCCATTAGAGAAAAATGCTTAAATACAAATGCAGGGAAAGTTGATCGTTTACTCTCTGCACAATGTCCACAATCTGCGAGCTCCTGTCTTTGGTATTCTTAAGTAACTACAGATGCAGCACTGATCTGCTTCAGGACGGCACTATAGCAAATTGGTTCACCTAGTTAGTACTTCATAGCCTAGGGATGTGCCTGTGACACTTTACAATATGCAGAGGAATATTTGCAAATCTGAAAACGTGCTCAATTTCCCAAGAGACTGCTGAAAAGAGTGAACTGTTACTCATTTCTCAAACAGAAGAAAAAGAGGACATGTGTAAGATCTCAGTAAAAGTGTGAATGACCAAACTAGAAAAGAGCAGAAGAAGAATCGTTTAACCAAACGTTTTGTTGCCACTGAAGCTAGCATCAGCGCCGCTATGGTGAATGCGTTAGTAGCGAGTCAACGCTTGATTAGCCAGCCAACATGGGACCCCCCACACTGAGTGGGACCAATCGCAAAGCAGTACACATGTTGTCACCAACAAAACATAATTAAATTAAACCCAAAAATGAAATTAGTAACTAAATATGAACAGCTAAAATGTAACGGAGTAAAAAAGCAAAGTCCTTTACTCACTTATATACTTGAGTAGAAGTAAAGTATTATGATTTGATAATACTCTGCATCAATATTTTACTTAAGTACATGGTCTTGAGGAAGCATAACTACCCACCTCTGTGTATAACTACCTACAAATGGAGCATCTGCTACTAGTCTCTAGTTGCTACTAATACCTTTCTTTGATCTGGTGGTAAATGAAGAGTACTCAATTACTTAACTAATACCGAATGTTGACTCAGAAACAGTGTCCGATTTTAATAATGAAATATGGCTGCTGCAGTAGTAGCTAGCATGCCTGAGGAGAGTCTGGAAAGATGTATTTCCGCTAAACATGAAACAAGACATAAGCTTTATTTGAGCTGGACTAGTTTTACCAGAGGAGGCTCGGTAATGTAATTTGTGTGTGATTTGATTCATACGGGATGAAGGATCTCCAAAGTACCCCAAAGAACCTGGATGAAAACATCATTGCACAGGCGTTTACATCAGCATTAAGCGACAGGAGCCATGCTTCCAAACAAAAACATGGCAGTGGTAAATGGCATATAGGCTAGCATTCAACTCACCAAATGCCACCCAGCAAGACTGAAAACGCATTGTTTTGCGAGGGGTACTTTTGAAAAATTTGTTTCCTTTTGTTTGTAATTTGGCCATCATCAAAAATGTGGTGGATTTCAGAAGTCTTGCCATGAACTTGGGTTAAATCAAGCTCCAATTTAGCTGTTAGCCTTGTCTTCAGGTCTGAAAAGAAAGAACAAAGTGGAGTTGCCATTTTCTATTAGTTCTATTAGTCCGCTATTATTGAAGGAGTTCTGAGTTTGGTGAATTACAGAAGGTAATTCACTCTGCAATTATCACTTATCAGACTTGTAAAAACTATGGACATGGCAGAGTCATGCTGGACAGATCTCACCTGTAATCACTCAAATTACAGCCCTCCCAGATAAAACTAATCCAGCTCAAATAGGGCTATACTCAGTTAATCTGGAAGCACTTCATATGAGGGAAAAGAAAACAGCTCCACTGTCAACTACACTGAAATGCAACAAACGCACCTCTGCTAACCACCTCAAAATGAAGCATCTGCTGCTAGCTGCTAGCAGTAATGAAATACTGATTTTCACTGATTTTAATCTTTTCTTTAAGGTAAATACAAGAGGTTTTAACTACTTGGAATTTACTAATGAATCCACTGTCGTCAAAGGTCAACTAGTCAGAGTCAGTGCCTAATTGTAGCAGTGAAATATGGCCACAGCCAATAGCTAGGCATGCAGAAGGAGGCTACAGAAATATTTCTCTGCTAAAGACAATGACAAACAGTCTAAAGGAATTTATGTACATCATAATCTTGAAATACTTCAAAAGTGATAAAACCAGTTCAACCGCAGAACTCAAAAATGCTAGGCAGTACATGACCAGCAAACAGAGCTTTAAACAGCTGTACACACATAAAATCATAATATTTTTCATTAAAATATAAAATCGTTTACTTAACTGCAGAAAATATGTGTTTCAGTAGTGACAATTCTTAATGTTACGCACTGATGTACACACTTTGGGACACATTTACCTTAAAACAATGGGATCCAACTCATGCAGTCTCACTTCCTGCTCTGAAATGCAGGAGTGTGGCTACAATAAGGCTGTGAGACAGCATATATTTTAATATATTTTAAAATTAAACTAATGATAAATCTAAATCTTTCAACCTGACTTTAAAAGAAATCAGAAAGATCTTTAAAAAAAACATTGAAAGAGAGAAATTGAGACTTTACTGGGCAGAATCGATTCTTCCTTTCCATTTGAGTCTCCAAAGCTTTGAACTTCATTCCACAGCGTTTGAGAGTCAGAGATATTCTGCTGTCACTGTCTAGACACTTTGTGTGAAAAGGCACCTTTCCACAACTCACATGCCGAGTTTATTGTGCGGATCGACTCTTGGAATCGACCTCATCTACCTCATCGACCTCATCGACTCCCATCACTTTTAAACAGCCCCAGCGTTGTGTGTTTCTGGATGAAGTGATCAGTCACAGATTACAATTCTCATGTGAATCTCACACATTCTATGATATATCCTCATTTAAACAGCTGTGTGTCATGTTGGTGTGTAAAGCTGACAGCTGCACTCTGAGTGTTATGAGTGTGTGTTCATGGTAGTCAGTTAAGTGGGTGCAAGGGTGTGTGTGTGTGTGTGTATGTTTGTGTGTGTGTGTGTGTGTGTGGGTGTGTGTGTGTCCATGGCCAGCTGTTCTAGTCTGAAGATTCACTGACTAGACAGGCCATTAGGATATGAGGAGTGTGTGTGTGTGTGCATGGGAAGACAGAAAATATGAACAGAGAGATTATGATTACGATTATGGCTTTTTCCCCACCTTTAACATTGGTGTGGTTTTATGCGCCAAAAACAGTCATCAGCTGCTCTCACTGGCCGCCTTGTATTGTGCCTCGTTACAAAAACAGTTCAGGCTGAAACACTTCTTGTAACTTCAACTTGAGTGGGTGGAGCTAACCTGCTGTAAGATGATTGGGTGGATGTGTGTAAATGATAAAATTTAGGGTGATTGGGTGGATAATTGATTTTTGTGGCATTGCAAAAACAATGAATGGTTTTATAGCTTAGTTTCCATATATATACTGTATGGACCAAAGAAGGAATGATGCATTTTGAGCTTCAACAATGTTTACATACTGCTTTAGCTCAAAAAAGTGATGACAGTTCAGTCTTTCAGAACATGGAGCCTTTACAAAAACAACATTGTGTTTTCTGAGCTGTTGCAGTAAAAAAATATCGTGTTAAAGACATTTCCACCACGTTTCAGTGTAACAGCATGTTCTACTACATTACCTTTAGTGCACAACTTACATCTGAATGCAACATGAATGTGAAATTGCTTAAAAAAATCGATATACTAGTTATAAGCTGCATAGTAACGACATGCAGAAAATACTGATTATGAAAAGATGACATTTACTTTGCTACTCTTCAAAGATCAGGTTTCCCATACTTCGACTCTTTGGCAAACTTAGTTTCCATGGAAACTAGATTTGTTTCAGGTTTGCAAAAGACTTTATTGTGAATCATTTGCTTAGTGTTGTGGCAAGGACGTATAAATGTGGGTCAGACATACATATGCATATACATATATGCAGAAGTTTGTGCATGTCTGGTCAAATGACATGTTTTGTTGACTTTGACTTAAAAATAAGTATAAATCTGCTCATTTAAAGCTTAATAACTGTTTACATGCTGAATTCAACATAGTGGGAAGAAATCACTGTGGTATGGCAGTGTTTAATATACAGGGTGATTTCAAAATGATTTATTTCACTTCTTAATCATTACAGAACAATGCAGTAAACTGTAAATGGTTTAAGTGAGCATAAAGTTTATTATGTAATTTTACAAGTGCTCAATATGAACCTCCTCCAGCTGTACGGACAACAACAACGCCATAGTCAAATTCATCCCATTCTCGATTGAACAAAAGTCACACAGCATGAGATCTGGTGATGCTGGTGACTTTTTTCTTGGAACTAGACCTTCTTGGAATGAATGCTCTGAGCTGTTGGAGGTTCACTGCCATACTGACAGTCAGAAACTCTACCACCCCCCTCTTTCAATTGGTATGTGATTGGTTCCTAACGTAATTTGTTCAAACTTTTGCATAACTGTATTTATACATGCAAAAAACCATAATTATTAAATTATATTTTTATTTAATGTTTATGCAACACAGTTTCAAAGGAAATCATTTAATTCTGTCATCTGAAAGTTTAAATCATAGCTGTGGAACATTAGAAATACATTTAATTTATTCATAAATTGCATTAATCTAGAAGCCTAGCAATTAGTTTATATGTAAAAATGAATTATGGTACTAATAAAATCCTTTCTGTGATTTGGGCTAAAAATTTAAACCTGTATACAAAATCTACAGCTGGGACCTAAAAGAGCCTGTTGTTACAGAAACAATCTATTGTATATTCTCATTTCTTAGACAACATTTTATGAGACACAATCATGCGAAATCTGTCTCAAAATGAACTGAACTGATTAAGATGGAGCGAGAGAAGGGAAACTTACCGTCGCTGTTGCCACGGAGAACAGTGTCAGGGGAAGGTGTCTGTTGTGATCGTGAACCGAAAGAGTCCAGGCTGTCGAAAGAGTCGTCTCGCCCGTGCCTCGGAGGCGACAGCGAATCAGAACGCTCCGATTCCCAATTATCTATATAACCACTGTCCCGTATATTCCGCTTAGGAGAGTCTGACTCCTCGCTCACACACTCCTGCACACAAACAAACACATAGGCAGAGACTAGAATGATGAGCAAGGACCACTAAGGATGCTGCTTAGAATAAAACTTTCCATATGTTAGCTTTTTTGGCAATAGCATCACAACACATTACATGATACGTATCACAGTATTTAGCCTTTCTGAGGTTTGTGAACATGTTAGAATTGACAAAATGTAGTGCCACATTTAAAAAAGGCAAAGAGATATTTTTTTACTTGTTTTCCCAACAATACACAAATAATACACTGGCATAATGAGTTGACTCTACTACTTGTTACTATGCAATTTAAGGAGTTACAGACTCTCTATAATTGGTCTACATCTTTTTTATGATACATGCAGTTGTTCAGAGTTCTTAAAGTACTGATGATACCCATGATGTCAGTGGCGAACTGAGACTGCTAGAGCTAGATCTTTAGTTTGGGCCATAAATGCAAAAGACAACTCTACAATAAAGCTAATTCCTGAGTGGTTTATGTATTGTGGTGGGTAACTTCCACGCTACCGACTGCGGTTCGATCCCCCACCTGGGCAAGCACCCTATGCTATACCAATAAGAGTCAGTGGGCATTACCTTCGCCTACCTGTGTACAACGCTCACCTTGTAAGTCGCTCTAGATAA
>JAILXH010277127.1:0-10384 GCA_023558415.1 Piaractus mesopotamicus | reverse complement strand
TTTTTTTTTTTTTTTTTTTTTTCCCTGAATAATGGCTTCTTGACAGCTGCAAATGCTTTCAGACTCATAGCACTGAGTGGTCTCCTCACAGTGGAAGGATGGACAGAAACACCTGTGGATTTTTTCAGATCTGAACCAAGAATGGAGCTTGATTTTCTCCTCTCTCTTAAAGAGGAACGCTTTAAGCACAGTTTATCTAATTATGACAGTTTTGGTTTCTACCAGGTCTTTGATGTTTGTTAGGAGTCTCATTTGCTCTGTATCTTTTAATCATTTTTAAATTCCAGTTTTGGAAAGTCCTGTTTTTTCACTTATTTTTTCCTGTACTTTCCCCTTTCTTAGTGGAATATCTTATGTCCATCTCCTCAGAAAAATCTCCTCAATAATTAACTATTTGTAATTAATGGCAGTTTTGACTGGAAACCCTGCGATAATATGGTGTAATTGTTTTGGTATTTTTGTCAATTACAATTACAGTTTACATGTGACAGTCACACTTGCCATATGTTGTTATTTCAGGAGACCCTGCGCTGCTCAGATATGTCTTTATTTGACATGCAAATGCTAACAGAATTTAATTTGGCTAATGTTTGATCAAAAATGTGTCTAATGCCTCATAAAATGTGTATATTTTTGCTTATACAGATCGTAAAAAAAGGGCCATCTCAGATACCTTTTCAGAAATTACTAGCCTTGAGTGTCTGAAAATGCAAAAATTTCGATGGTGGTTCCTTCTATTACTTACTATTGAGTAAAAATAAATTAATAGCTTAAGGCGGCCATGTTTTTTTATTGATTTTCTGTCTTCTTGGGTTCATGCTGAGTGCTAAAACTACACAGCAAGACAGGCTTTATTTTTAATTTAAATTGAGTGCTAGTGTTTAGCATCATGAGTGTTCTGATATTTAAATCATGCCACTCTTTTAACCCTTTGTTATAATATGAAGGCTAAAAGCAGAAAGCTAATATAAAGGTAAGTGGATTTTGGGTGGTTTTTCGAGCTGGATTACTCACTGATGCAGACGTCACAACTTGATGATGTCATGCCGGCTAGTGAGGGCTGGGTCTGCTCAGTGTTCTGATACATGAATCATGTCTGTAGCTTAAACTGTTCTGAAGTTGTGAAGGCTAGAATGCAGCTATGCTCATTGCTTACAAAATGCTAGGCGTTAAATAAATGAAGGGTAGCGTTTGACTTTTGCAAAGTACTATCAGTTTATGAGTTTCCTGATCTGTTACTAAGAATCTAAATTATTAACTGTGGTAAGCGACCATATGCCACAGATGCGCCTGATAGAGATTATACGCTGTAGTATTCCTGTAGGATGTCAAAAATGGTTTCTTTATTTGTGAATCTCCCACAAGCCAAGCGCTTTATGATTTCCTACAAGCCAAATGTCTTATGATTTAGCTGATAATGAAAAGGAGATAAATTGTGCTTTGAGTGTGGAGGTGAGGAAAATTATGACATTGGCATTATGGCATTATGAAGATGCCCCTTTCTCCCTGCTTCTGTCTGTTGGAACAGTATTAATGTACGACTAAGTAATTTATGAGCAACAGTGATACACTCAGCGCTCTAATCTTGTGTGTCCTCTGCAGAGTGTGCCCAGTGGGATCCCTCTGCCACCCAGCCTGAAGCCGCCCACTCGCCCGGAGGCTGCTGTTTCTCCTCCCCCAGGTACAGTCGAGGCTTTAAGGCACCATTACATCATACATACCCAACCAGGAACGTGGCTAATCTCTTCAACTGACACCTTGGGTTTTGCCTACAAAGTAACTGGTAGAATGTCACCAGTGCATGAAGTTATTACAAACCAGAGTTTGTTAAGAAAACAAAGACATAGAGTGCACAGTGCAACTTCGAGACCTCCATGACAACAGTTGTTCTTAGCAACAAGCTAACAATATAACATTTTTTTAACATCTGTGATCTGTTTACCTTCTCAAAACAGAAAACTTTATGGTCATTGTTTATTTATTGGTAACACTTTACAGGGCAGCATTCATAAGGCTACTTGATGCCTACATAAGCTTTTCATGACAACTGACATAAACGTACATAAACACTTTTTCAGTTGAGTAGAGTGACATACAATGACTATGGGGAAAGAAACAAAAAAAGGGCTCTTTGGTGCCCTCTAGCAGTCATGTTTTTGGTATGAGTTGGCAAGCTCCCCTTAAACCAGCAGTTCTCAAACTTTTTTAGTCCAAGCCCACCTTTGTGGATAGTAAGTGCCAGAGATATTAGAGATACAACTTCTAAAAATGTTCTGCAGCCCACTTAGCACTCCTCTTTGTCACCCTCAGAGGGCTGTTAACCCCAGTTTGGGAACTGTTGCATTAAAATGCTTCTGGGTTCATGATAGTTTCCTCACTTTCAATCATGCACACAAAAGACACTTGATTGCTAATAACTCTTTATTGTGAAGAGCTTTCTGCCTACTAAACATGAGTGAGTGAGTTACAAACTAAGTCACTGAGCTGCTTTGCATTTAAAAAATTGTATGTAAGCTGAAACTGTGTGTGCTAAATGTTTTCAGTGTTCATTTGCCAACTCATTTTGCCTTGATGTGCTCTTTTGTATAGAGTTACCCTCCTCTTACGCCAATGTCACCCGCACCAGCTCTCCTTCACAGGACATCATCACAACCCAAAGCCCTCCACGGCAGGTGAGACCAAGCCTCCACACACCAAAACTCACCTGAAGGCCAGAAATTCATGACATCTGATGAAAACACCTCTCTAGTCTATCTGATAGACATGCACTAAACCCGAAACGTCAAACAAGGACTCCCCTCAGTCTCTCCCTGCGTACCTCTGATAAACTCGAGCTGTTCTGTTTTAGCCAAAAGCTTCAACACACTTTGCAAGCAGAGGTGCTAATTAATATTTATGACTCTGTTCGCACCAGATGTTTTACTTAAAATGATTAGCCTCCCTTTTGAAAGGATTTACAGGGTTTGTTCTTTAGTTTGTACTTCCACAGTACAGTAGGCATGTGGTGTTTACACTTGTTTCGAAAATACTCTCTAACTTAAACCTCCAACCAATTCGTGCTTATGAAAATAGAATCTGTGCATGATTAATCCAGAAGCCTGTGGTGGCTGATCCGGGGGAGATAAAATGCATTTGGTGACTCAGGCGTGGAGTGGTGCATTTGAATAGCACTTTGATATGGCCTGATTCAGTCAGAGCAGAAACCCAGGGGAGGGAAAAGGAAGGCAGATAAAAATATAAACCGAACTATTTGAGACCAGAGCACCATATGCTGCCTGTCTTATCGACCCCAATATTGTCAGATGTCATTTTTTATTTGTCTGGTGACAGACTGCATAATATATTGCTTGTTAAACTTTATTGAGCTATTGGCCTTTTTGATACGGATATCTCAGTAAGAAGGCTTCAGTATCCCAATGAGCTCTTTAACCAGTCGCAGTATTTTTACTATGTGCTGTGAGGATGTTCCCAAATCACAGTTCCAGATGAGAGTTTCTGTGGGTGTTTTGAAGAATACAGATATTCACATAATCCAACAAATCTATTTTACTCAAAATAATGAAGGCCAGTCTTTAACCAAGTCACATAATTGAGTCACAGATGCATTTCACTGTATTGCAAAGTGCAGAACAATGGATATATGTAGCAATATCATCATAGAACGAGTATTTGGTCCATATAGTGCCATCCTATGGTGCTGCACGTGTAGGCAAGATAATTAAAAAAGATAACATGACTCATAACCCTCGTATCTCCACAGTGGCAAATTTACAGGAGAGGGCAAAAACATTTTTCTACTTTTAATGTACATAAGTGTAAAGAGATTTTATTGCAAGCAATTTTGGATCAGTTCTATTGGTTCATTTAGCATGAAATGTTCATACAATGTAAAGTGCAGCTGTTTAAATGATGTAGAAAAATAAAAATAGAAAAAAATTATAGATAGATACTTTTTTTCCCCCCTGGACAGCGAAAATACATAAATATCAAAAGATATTTTGCTATGTAGGTCACTAGGGACAGTAAACTTTAAATATGCAATAACATATTTTTATTATAAATTATTTTCAATCCCCACTCTATGTGCTCCAAATATGAAAACTGGCATGTTCAAGAGGCCAGTTTTTAATTCATTGTTTTTCCACATCCAGCAGTTTTGACCCACCAACTCAGGTTAAAGTTATGAGATATGTTTCCGTTTTCCGAGGCACAATACACAGCAGCCAAACAGAACATAGGTCATTTGCATATTGCAGCTGTCCAAGGAAAACCACGGATGGGTTTTTTGCCATTTCCTGTAAAGTTACTGTTTTGGAGATATATAATTTACATAAAATTATAAGGGATGCGTAGAGGTTGGAAAATGGTCAATCAAAAATGTTTTGGTACATAGTACAACATTTCTGAAGTGGAAAAATGTAGGATCTGGATCCAACAAATGCGTTAAATGAAGTGTGCATTAATATGTTTCCTTACTGTGTATCCTGAATGTGTCTTACATTTGTCTGCTCTTTATTTCACCCAGACTGAGGGAGCAGACTCAGTCATAGTTAAAGTGCACTACAGATACACCGTGGCTCTGAGTGTCCCAATAGACATAGAGTATCGGGAGCTGCAAGAGAGAGTTGCTCAGAAATTAGGACAGCCTGCTGCACTCATTCGCCTTAGGTAACGCTGCCGACCCGACAACCTGCTTTACTCAGTCTCACTTTGAAATTGGAGTTTTTTTTAGGTCACTGGACAAATGTCTCCAGCTCGTCCTTTTTCTCCTTTCTCTCACAGACACAAGCAGCATGGTTCCTCACTCCTGAAGCCTCTGGAGGGCGAGGAAGGTCTGCGTGACCTGGCTGAAGTGGCAGAGTCGGGCCGGGCCACACTATGGTGTCAGGTACTCATTGACCCTATGATGTCGAGACAATGAAAGCATCTATTGCTGCTTACTTAATCTGCTCCTCTTTTTTAATAACATGAGATACTGATGCAAAGAACATGTAGAGAACCTGTAAAGGACATGACCTACAAAAGCTGAAAAATTTTAAAAGTTTATTTCAAATCAAAATCAGATCAAATCAGTAATGTTAATAACATTTTAATATATTGTTTACCCAGTAGACCTGTTGGCCAGTTTATTAGAAACCCACCCTGTGGTCCACCTTACTGGTGTACAGTTAGACACTGTAGCCCATCTGTTGATGCAGATTTGTGTTAGCTGACCTTGAGCCCTTTATCAAGGGTCAGTTTGTGGCCTCAGAAACTGGACCACTCTCAACCTTGCAGCGCCACTGACATGTGTAAAACTCCCCCATCATTCCTTCCAGCACCACACTCTGCCATGTCAGTGTCACTGCTGTGCCGAGAACAGTCCACCTCTCAAATAGTAACTGTTCCAGCCATGTAGTCAGAAACTGGCCAATGATGAGCAGCCAGTGAATTATGCATGACAACAGATTGCCAGCCTATACTTATAGGGTGGACCTATACATTGAATGTCACAAAGTGACCAGTGGGTGGAAGTGTTTCTAATAAAGTGTTGGACTGTCTGTGTAAATGTTTATTAACCATTCTACTGCATTATTTTAAACTGCAGTCCCACAGTAAGAAAACTATTAAAAAAAAAGACAAAGAAATTGTAGGGTGCTTTCTATTGGGAAGTAGCTGTCCTAAACTCCAACCCCTAAATTTCAACTCGTAAATTTGTGACCTTTTTGAAGTTGCAAGATCTAGATTTATCATGAGTTTAATTTTAAGAAACTTTAAGAAGTTTCTTAAGTAATTGAGAGTTTCTTAAGTAATTAAGTTTTTTAAGTAATTTTAAGTATTAATTAAGTAGTTTTAAGAAATTTTAAGAAACACACAGAGTTTTAGTGCATAGGCGGAGCCTTACTTTAGCCACACCCCTGCATTTTAGAGCAGGAAGTGAGACTGCATTCCTCATGGCCGCAGTTAGATCCCATTGTTTTGAAATAAACGTGTCTCGAAGTCTGAAAATCAGTGTGTGACATAAAGAATTGTCACTACCGAAACACATATTTTCTATTCTTTTTTGTGTTTAATGAAAAGTCTTATGGTTTTGTGTGTGTGCAACTGATCAAAGCAGTGTTTGCTAGTCATGTACTGCTTCTTGAGTTCTGCTCAAATTTAGGTAAATTTGTCAACACTGAAACAGTCACACATTTGGTAAAGTTTTGGTAGTGACAAAATAAAATGTTCAATCATTTGGTTTAATAAAATAATGAAGTTAATAAAACATAATTATCTTAATTCAAAGCATTCTAAACAAAAGGATTTTTGTCTGAAGTCCAGGTCAGTTAAAAGTCCAAAATGGGTTTTCAACTCTGACTCTGATCCAGTTCTGTAGATCCTTATACCTTCAGTTTAAAACTGACTCTGCACTTTGACCTCATAATCATTGTTTCATTTTATATCCAATGTGCTCAAGTACAGAGCCATAACAATAGACACTGTTTCACCGTCCAGTTACTTACAATTTGCACTTTATATCCTCTGGCAATCTCACCTCGCACAGGCTGAGGATCCTCTGGCCAACAGGACAATCCTATACCAGATGGTGGCACTGTATGACTATTCCGCACAGGGGACTGAGGACCTGGAGTTTAGTGAAGGGGACACCATTGACATCCTCAGTGAAGGTACATTTCTAGAGTTACAAAAAGTTTTGTGGACACCAATCATCTTTACTTGTTTGAGTTGCTGTAATTTAGTGCCTGCATAGTGACATAAAGACAAACGGCCTTTCATGTTTTCATTGTGTGGCCTAATCAGAAATTGGTAGTGAAGAGCATTTACACTGTGTTAATATAATGCAGCCAGTGTAACAAATTAAAAAGACATATTAAAACCTTGAAATTTGACTTTTCTCACTGTTACTTTTCAAGTGTGTAATAAAAATGCAAGCCTGCAATCTATTTAATAGACTTGAATGTATCCTTTAAGGAAAGATTTCCTAAAACAATTACATTTAGACAATTGTCCACTTACCCCAGATGTGGTAGATTAGCCAAAGCTGTTCAAACCTCACCTGCATGAACTGACCTTTCTGATGCTGCTGCTGCACAGACTCAAACTATTTCATTATAACCATTGCTTCACCTGTTTTTCCCCGTTTCTGTATTTTAATATTTTATACTAACATTGTTTGTTATCCCCTGTCGACCAGAGGAGGATGGGTTCCCCTTTTGAGTCTTGGTTCCTCTCAAGGTTTCTTCCACTTGCTCTTAGGGAGTTTTTCACTGTTGCCATTGGCGACGCTCATGGGGGCTTGGACCTGTATTTTTTTGTAAAGTTGCTTTGTGACAAAGTGCTATGTGAGTAAACTTTGACTTGACTTCACATTTCTGATGTCTATATTTGGATTCTTTAGTTTACAGCTGGAGCTCCGAGGGTAATATTGTTTACAAATACTAGAAATAAAAAGTCATTTTTTTTCTGTAAATATGCCCCCAATACTTTACTCAAACCACATTCAGGTTTCGTTCAATGTAGTTAAGAGCACTGCGTGACTCACTGTTAACTATAGAAATGAAACAAAGCTTCACTGTTTAGCTCAACACTGCGGGCAGCCAGTAGACGCCAGGTGTTGTGCCAGTTTCTGACATCCCTTCGCATTCACACGTCACGCAGGCATATGGACGCTATAGTCTTGAATGTTCTGAATATATATACACAGGGCAGTCAGATTCTGCGGGGGAGTCAGAATTCAGCGCAAAATTTGTTCTCTTAAATAGCTGTTCATGTGCATGGTGAAGTTTTGTTCATTTTTACAGTTCACACCAAGTCATACCGTGTCTTAAAACACATCCACAAGCCTGCACAACCTTAATAAAGATCTCTAAATGTGGTTTGTGCAAGTTGAGAGAAATTTTGAGGATGTGTTTACAAAAAAGTTTCGGTGACTGTTGACTTCTAGCGTTAACTTCATAGTTCCAGCACTAAGCTAAAGAAGCAATATTTTGACATCAAACATGTCTGAGCTGATGGACTACATGGGGGGTAAGTGAAGAATTGTGTAAATTTGATTTCTTGCCAAACTATTCTTTTAAATGGCCTAGAGTCTTCCGCAGGTTCAGACATCTCTCTCTTATTACTTGAGAATAACTAGTCATCTTGCATTATTATTCAGCAAAAGCATGGAAAGCATGTAGCATGTAATCAGCCTGAGAATTTAAAGGATACATGGACTTCTTTAGATCACTTTGACTAAAAATTTAGTAGATTTCTGTTTTCACTGCATACAAAGGTACAGTAGACTGTATTTAAAGCTGTTCTACTTCTGTTTTACAGTGAATGAGGAATGGCTAGAGGGACACACTGCTGGAAACATCGGCATTTTCCCCAGATGTTTCGCCTACAGAGACTCCGACAAAGTCGCAGTCAATGAAGCAACATCACTATAAAAGCTCAAATGCCTAAATGTGTAAATAGATTAGACAGTATTTTCAAGACACGATTTTGTATATTTATTGCAAATTAGTAGATTAAACCATACATTAAGACTTTCTATCATCATATTGATTGTATGCAATCACAGCTATTTGCATATTACTTTCAGTATCATTGTCAGATATTATTTTTTGCAAGAGCTCATGATCAAAATTTCTGAGAGTACCACAAAAGATTTGATTGCTTTCAATCTTGTTCTTTTACACTGGTGGCCATTTGATTATTTTGTTAAACCTGCTCAGGTGGAACAATCCTGTCAGTCAAAATGCATGTATAAAATATTCTGTCATAACATGAAAGCTGATTGTCAGTCTGTCTGAATGAGTGACAGGTGATGTTAGAGCCTCAAGTGCTGAGTTGCGCTGGAGGCTCTGACTAAAATAAATGGCAGGTTCAAGTGAAGGTTTTACAGATCATATGATGTTTTACCACAGTGTGTGAAACACCCACGTGGTATTCAAGGGGTCCCATGTTGGCTGGCCACTCCAGCATTGGCGGTGCTAATGCTAGCTTCACTGTCAGCAAAATGTTTGGTTTACCAGTTCTTTTTCTGGAAATGCTTGTCTGTAATTGGGCGAGTTTTAGGATTTACAAATGTGTAGCTGCATATTGTAAAGTTTTTCAAAGATATCTGGGCATTGTTACAATTGCTAGGCTATAAAGGACTGTCTGGGTGAGCCAGTTTGCTATAGCGCCACCCAGAGGCAGACCAGTGCTGCATCTCTAGTTAACAATACCAAACACAGAATCTCGCCATTTCATGGGTGAAGCAGGCTAAATGAGAATTTCGATTTTGAGACATTCTGAGACATTCAGGGGATTCAAGAGGTTAATTGGAGCTTCTGAACCCCCCAGGACCCCCTCTATTTCACGCCTTGTTTTACCCTCAAATATTTGCCAGTGGTTGGGTAGCATGATTAACTGCTTTCATATTTCTCTTCATCTCTTCTCTCTTGACTCTTTTTTTCGCTCATTGAACTGTCCTCCTGAGGTGTTCATTTGTGCTGAATGTTTAATTACAAACTTTTCTTTGCAACAGCTTCGCTGTGATCGATGTTTCAGCTCTACCTTTTGCTTAATCAGATTTGAGGCTACTTCCTGGAAGCGCTCTTAGCTAGTAACTAATGGCATTTGGGGAATTTAAGTCTTCTGAAGTGAAATATGTATAATGGCAGTAAGCTGGCTGGATGGCGTGTGAGTTAAAACAAAGCTGATCAGAGCCCTTGGCTGCTGTTCGTAGAGTAAACTGATTTAGCCCAATATTAATGGCTTGGAGGTGGAATTTGTGACTTGAGAATTATAAAAAACCCACAGAGTACAAAGTCCAAAGAGGTTAAAGAAGTTTAGTTCAACATGCTGCCAGTTCTGGTTTCCATCATTGCCACCTTCTCGCTCTTAGTTTCTGACTGAACAGCACAAGTGATCTATCATGTGCAATTTACTGAACAGCGCCTTTTACAATAAATGATGATTGATCACAGCTCAGCCATGCAGAACTATCAGTCTCCCTTAGCATTTTCACAACTTTCACAGCTACATTCTACATACCAAAGGGGGTTCCTTTGAGATGTTCTAGAACCGGAATTCCCAGATTTTCTCTCCTGGAGCAAAACAGTTTGCTGCTCACTGGCCTTATATTTCTATATGTTGTCTATATTTATATATGTAGAAATTGGGAGCATGTGTGCTTTCATAATGTTGATGAATGTTGTATTCTTCAAATACTGTGACTGTTTTCTTGCATATGAAGCTGTTTTGGCTTTGAATTCCCTAAAAAGATTCTTCTCTCCAGTGGTCCCTTAATCTGCTTGTCTTTTGTGCACCTGCCTGTTATGAGCATTGCACATTTCTGCCATTAGCTCATAACTTGTAGCCACATACAGCTGTGCGCAAAAGTGTGGGTGGTCAAATTGCATGTCTTGTT
>JAILXH010277002.1:29093-42843 GCA_023558415.1 Piaractus mesopotamicus | reverse complement strand
TGACATAAAATTACAGATATATATATATATATATATATATATATATATATATATACATATATGTATATGTATGTGTGTGTGTATTTTATGTAATTCACTTTTATGTAAAAGCTCAGAAGACACATGTAGGTTCACTGGTCACAATGTAAAGAAATCTAACTTGATGCGTTTCTCTACAGTGAACTATTGAATTCTGCAAAAATTCTGAGGAGTAAGTCTCAAACATTCAAGGACAAGGTGTCCCAAAACATTTGATCTGGCGTGTATGTTTACTATCATTTGTCTTTCTTTTCTTCCTGCTTGGTTGAAACAGCCTGCGTTCTGCGCAGATATGATAACACAAATCATATTTGTCCCACGATGGAAAATAAATGATTCATTTGTGGTTTACAACTGAGACGGGTAGCATTGTTGTGCTTGGTTTACTATTGTTAATATTGGCCAGGCTTTTGTTTTGTTTAGCCGTTTGGTCACGTTTCAGTTCCCAAATAATAGTGGCTGCTAAGCAAAACAAGCAGCAAACATCTATCCAGTCACAGTCTGTAATGTAAACAATGACAGCGTAGCAATAACATTACAAAGCTTAGGCAGGAATTGGCGCATTACACCGTCATATACAAAGATAAATATAGATTCAGTACAATACTCTATTATTTCCGAGTGTCAAGGTGCTTTTATTGATTAATGATAGCAGTTGGGACCTGCTGGATGCTTTTTCATACAGTAAAATGGTTTAGCGTGATAAGATATTGACATTGATGTAGTATCAGTATTAATAATGCTTTTTTTTTTTTTTGTCTCTTTCTTTTCAAAGCTCACGGGACTTGTTGTGAGGGCAGCAAAGCGTCTTCAGGTCAACGTCTTTGTTGAGAAGCTTCCAGCGTTCAGGTACATGAAGTACAGTTTGATTGAGCATTAGTCAGGTCAGGTACTGATGTTGGACGGTCAGTTCTGGATCACTCCAGCTCATCCCAAAGGTACTGGATGGAGCTCCATCGCTCTAGAGGGCGCAGTTCCACTGCTCCACAGCCCAATGCTGGGGGGGCTTTATACCCCTCTAGCCTACGCTTGGCATTGTGCATGGTGACCAGCTTCACCAGCGTCTCCCATGTTCTTGGAAATGCATTTTTGTGTAGCTGAATTCACTTTAGGACTGTCGGGACACTTTTGGGCATTTTGGACATATGTATTTGTGTATCTTATGCAGCCAGAGCCATAATTATTAACACCCTTGGTAAAGATGGGTAGAACAGGTAATAAAGAATTGTCTTTGTTGTTAATTACAATGAGTAGCAGTGAGTCTTCCCCTATAATTCGTGATGAAATTGGAGTATACAGAGCAAGCAATCTGAGACCACTGCTCGATAGAGAGTCTCTCCAGATCCTCCAGGATCCTAAGTCCTCTTTATTGGACTCTTCAGCTAACCTCGCTAGTTTTCGGTGAGGTTTAGATCAGGATCAGGATCAGAAAGTTTGATTCTGCAGTCATTGAAATTTTTTGTGTGAGATTGTCAGTGAACCTTGGATCATTGTCCAGCTGGAAGATCCAACCACAACTCAGTTTTAGCTCTTAGCTCCATATGTCAACAAGTCCATGATACCGTGTATCCTGATAATGTTCCAAGCCCCTTTGGAGAAAGAACAGCCCCGGAATGACCACACTTTGGGTTTGGGTTCTTTTCTGTATAGCCGTCCTTCTTTACAGGCTAAGCCCACTTTGAGTCTCTGTTGCCAAACTCATCTGACCATAGATCCCGGTTCCAGTCAAAGTTCTAGTAGTGTCTAGCACTCCAGGTGCTTACATTTGTGGATAGATGAAAGAAAAGGCCTTCTAAATTCTTTGTTGGCAGTGGCATCTAAATGGAGTTTTATAGACTTGTTGACCCCAAAATTGTATCATCTTTTAACCATCAAATCTCGACCCAAGAGAAATGGGGAAATGGAGACATTTTTGCCTTTCTGAAAGTTCTCCTTACTATGAATGGGAGTAACACACTTTCATCCTCTTCCAGACAGGTTCACTACAGCTCTGGTTGTTTTAAAATGATTAATTATTAACCTAATAGCGCACATGGGTGTGTACAATACTGCCCAAAAAATATAATGTATGCCTCAACCTTTATATCACGTTTTTCTGCAGGGACATTTTTGCAAGTTCAGTTTTAAAAGTTGGCTTCGTTTTCTGCCTCTCACAATCCAAGTAATCCCAAATGCATTCAAGGAAATTGAGGTCCGGATTCTGGAGTGGACAGGCGATTGCTCTGAGAGCTCCAGCAGTTTCTTTGTGTGATAAGTACGTCATGATCTTCTCAGCAGTGTGCCTGGGGGTCATTGTGTTGCTTTAGAATTCATTTCTTCTCAATCAGTCATTTTCCAGAGGGCCCTGCAGGATGTATTAAAATTTATTTGTACTCATTAGCTTTTAATCAACTCCAGATGTTGTTATACATCCCCAGACTTGCACTGGTCCTCCGGCCCACTCAACTGATGTTTGCAGACATGGCTTATCACTTTGGCGGCGTACACACTGTGTTCTTTTACTTCCACAGACCTCGTTTCATCAAACCTTACTCCACACCTCAAACGGCCAGTTTTGCTGATCTAGTGCAAGTTTTCTTCTTCTTTGCCTAGTTTCTTTTCTCAGTGAGGTTCTTCTTGAACAGCTACACATCCTTTCAGACCCATAGCGCTGACTTGTCTTCTCACAGTGGAAGGACGGACAGAAACACCTGTGGATCTTTTCAGATCTGAAGCAATAGCCGTTTTAGGCGCACACGAGAAAGAAACTCACAAGGCATCTAAAAATGATTAGTGATTGTGATGATTGGCCATTTTGACTAGAAATTGAATAAAAGACAAGGTGATTTCTAACTTCTGTGCAGTGCTGTAGCTATTTTTTACAGCCATTCCCTGATTTATGAACATCAACACATTTTTATCTTATTTCATCTGTGTTTTCTCTGATCTTTCTCATGTTGATGAATGATAAGGGAAGCTGACCTCTGTGGCACCTCATATTTATATCACCAATACATTTCATCTTTTTTTGTATACTTTTGTGTACTTATTGAAGGATTGTAAAATAGACTGAAGGGAGTTGGACTAGAGATAAGACGAGAGAGAGAGCGAGAGAGAGAGAGATCTTTCAGAACACCTTAAAGAACCTTTCAGTGGACGTCAACCTAATTGTAATTGAGATGATGTATGTGTGTGAAGATCCTCCACATAATGCAAAGGTTCCAGGAGGAACCCGTAAATTGGTCTTGAACCATCTGAAGGTTCTATAATCCTTTAATACTAACAGATCTCTTTTCCAAAAACGGTTCCTTTGGGAGCAAAAGGTGGTTCTTTTAAGGCTAAGTTCAAAGATCCAGGGTTCCCACATATCCTGGAACACCTGGTAATCACCATGCTCAGCAGCTGCTATGATGTCATGGTGGCCGAGGCTTGGACATGGATGAATCCAGCGTGGAAAATGCCCTTTGACTTCCCTGTCACAGCTACTGCCTTAATTGGACACCCTAGAAACATGAGGCTACATTAAAACATGACAGCTTCTTGCAAGTATAACGTTCCCTTCTAATATTTTAGTAGAACAAGAAGCTGGCGAATAAGAAACGACTTCAGCCTGGTAAAAAGTCAAACGTTGAGACATTTCACAACGAACTATTTTACTTTCGTGGAAAAGTTTCCTGGCAGAGATGCGAGGAAAGCAGCTCTAGTTGAGCTAAAGCTTAAAGCAGATCAAAGTAAGTCTGCGTTTTCGTTCATATTATATTTTTAGTCTACACTAGGACTTTAGCACATACTGAGACACATTTACAGCCAAGAGGGTAAAACGTTACTTCAATAAATAAACTAGAAAATGTTGCGGCTCCCAGGGTGGATTCATTTTTGTTGAAAAGGTAAAATGGCACTTCTGAACATTAGGGTTGCCGACCCCTGGGCTAGTAAGGGGTAGTACAGGGTTGTTTTGTTGACACTGTCATTTTAAAGTGACTTTTATGAGCTTTTTTGTGGACAAGTCATGAAAATTGTACTGGAAAAGTTCTGGAAAATGTTTTCCTAAAACGTGAAAAACCTGAAAAAGCTTTAAGACTATATCATGTGGTGGGTGATCAGTTTGTCATGCTTAACTGATTAAAATCTGTCTCCACAGTAGTTAGCGAGCGTGCATGTCCAAGTTGGTCGTAACAAAGCGGATCAGCATGTGGAATTGGAGCTTTCTGTGTTTTACCGTGTTTCCTATCACTGTACAAAAGAAGCTCAGTGCTGCCTTTATAGTTGGATCGTTGGATGGCAACGCATGTTATTGATGTTTCGTCAGAGTAATGATAAAAGGCCAATGTGAAGTATATTCATATTCATGTCTGTTTAAAAAAAAAATAAAAAAAATAAGAAATCTTAAAATTTTCAGCTTTCTTAGATCACAATCTTTGCATTTCAGAATAAATGCAATAACAGCATTAAGAAATCATGTTCCCAAAGGAGAAGAGCAGATTAAAAGTCAGAAATTTCTGCTTATTTGGCATGAAAGGGTTAAAGATAGAGCTCCTTTTGAAGTGGTGTGGGCCTTGCCACAGCTGCTATGATGTCATGGCGGCCGAGGCTTTGGCGTGGATGAATCCAGCGTGGAAAGCGCTCTTTGACCTCCCTTTCCTGCACAGCCACGGCTTGAACACCATTACTGGGTTGCACTGGCCATGTGGAAGTTCTTGCTCAATGTTATGAATAAAGATTTACAGGTCACTGAAGTTGTATAAATCCTCAGTAGTGATGTCAGTTAACAATACACTTTTTGTGTTTTCACTATTTTAAGATATTTAGGCCCAATCCCATTTCACCCCTCGCCCCTACCACTTGGCCCTTAGCCCTCTGTTTTGCACGTTCACGTCTAGGGGTAGGGTGTCCCCATTTTTGTTGACACAGAGGGGTAGGGCGAAGTGTTAGGGCTATATGGCCCTCCAAACGGACGTTTTTCACAGACTCCAAACGGAGTGTTATGAGGGAAAAAAAAGAAAAAATGGCAAGATGGCTGCGCGAGCGACCAAAGAAACCCACAAATGTGAGTATTTTCTCCAATAAAAATTACAATAACCATTGTTTTATCTTAGTTTAATGTCGTTTCAAAATATTATGGTCGTTTTCTTCGTAACAAGCATATAAATCGCTAATAGTATGCTAATGTCTCAATTTTCCTGTTCCACCTTAAATAGTCCAGCAGTATTGACGCTAGAAGCGCCAGAATGTAACTGCTAATTCGAGCAAGAGCCTGGTGAATATCTGACTTCAGCTTCATATCACTGAAGAATTAGGGGTGGGCGATAATAAATAATTGCCTCCCTCTTTGAAGGCATATGATGCCCTAAATGTAACTAAAGCCCAGCGGCGAGGTTACTGAACTTTTCCCTTCTCTGCTGTCACTGAAGACGGGCCGGGTTGCCTACAGAGCAGCGCTAGTAGCCTGATAATGAAGAGTTCAACCACTTTCAACCACTACCCTTTGTAACGTTCCAAGGGGTTAGGGTGACACTCGAAAACAAGGGGTAGGGGTAAAAAGAAGAAATGGGATTGGGCCTTCATTGTCTCTGTTGTCTAGTTAGTTAGCCTAAATTTAGATGCTGACCTTAAGTAAAGTGCTTCAATTAAAAATTTACTGTTTTGATATTTTGGATCTGTATTGGCCGGAAGTCAGGGATTCCGGTATCGGAAAAGGAAAAGAAAACTGGTATTGTTCCAGTAGTGTGTACTTTCTGTATATGTACTGTCTTTTACAACTCTGAATTCCAAAGAAGTTGGGACAGTATATTAAATTCAAAACAATGATTTGTAAATCTACTTCGACCTGTATTCAAGTTACCTTATCAACATGATATTTTTATTCAACAGTTTATGCCTATTTGGAAATTCATGACTGCAACATGCTCTACAAAAGTATAGACGGAATTGTTACGATGTCAAGCTTGTAACAATAGAAGAACGCTTTTTGATGTTTTTTAAACAGTTTCTATATAAAACCATCCACAGCACATTCTCCATCAATCGTTTAATCATGGAAAGGGTTCTTTGAGTGTTCTGAATAGGACCATTTTCTTTACTAAAGTATCCTTCAAGATCTTTCTTAAGAGCATATTTATGCACCTTTTCATTATGCACAATATCGTCAATAGATTAAAAAATCTGGAGAAATTGTGCACGATTGCACGTGATTCTTCTTCCGTTAGCACTTCATAAAAAATGGCATGTTTTTGTGGTGAATATCACCACGTGGAATGCTTTGCCAAACTGTTGTCGACAAGTGCCGCTGCATCTGCAAAAGCAAGTTAAGACTGTGCTATGCACAGTGAAAGTCATACATCAACAACGTCAAGAAGCACCGCCGACTTCTCTGGGCTGGAGCTCATCTGAAGCGGACTGAGGCTCAGTGGACAAGTGTATTGTGGTCTGACGAGTCAATCTTTCAGATTGTTCATGGAAATAATGGATGTGTTCTCCGAGCCAAAGAAGATTAAAAAGATTAAAAAAAAAGATTATTAAGAAGATTAAAGTTCAAAAGCAAGGGTTTGTCATAATTTAGTGCATTTCTGTGAAGGTTGAAAGATACGTGCACGTTTTGGAGCGTTCCAAACGATGTCTTCTTTTCAACTTGAAAATGCTGAGCCACATTCTGCACGTTAGCATGGCTTTCCTGCAGTCCAGAGCTGTCTTCCACTGAAAACATGTGGGGCCCAGCCTTTCAGCTATTTGTGGAATGTGTTGCAGACATCATATTTGGAATTAATGTATATGTATCAGCTAAGACATCAAATATTGTGTTTTTTTTTGTACTATTTTCAGTTCAGTGCAGGTCATATTTAAGAAACTTTTCACTGCTTTCTATTTTTATTAGCACTTTACATTCTGTGTCCCCATCTGTGTTTGCTTTTAACGTGTGTATGTATAGATTGTGTGATCACATGTCTGAATGGCTGTCTGAACATGAGCAGCTGTTACTCGGATTGAATGTGAGGAAGTGTGATTAGAGCAGGGGAAGCATGCTTTATATCCTGCAGCTCATTGTGCTCCAACCTATGGCTCACAGCATGTATACGCCGCACATATGATGTCTGCTATCATTTGTTTGTTTGCTCTGTACTTCAGACGTTTTAAAATACTTCGTCTTCAGATGTGGAATGGAAAAAAAAATCCCAGAGGACTGCAGTTCAAAGTGTTACTGAGAACAGCAATGTTTATCCACCAACAAGGCCAGACTAAATGTGACCCAGATTCGTAATCGGACATCGCCGCTCTCTCGTCTAGTAGAGTTTCTCATTGTACTTCAAGTCCTCGCTCTTTTTTCACTAATTGCGTTTGATTTTGCTTATTTTGACTGCTTTTAAGTGCTTATCTTGACTAGTAGCATGATGCTTGTTTTTCATTTTCTTCAGTCAGTGTTACTCCTTTTGCAAAGTGCCTTCCAGGCTTATTGGAGCTTTTAGATGTTTTTCACAGAGCCCATTTATGGGGAAAAAATACATTTTCCTCACTTTCCTGAAATGAGTGTAATATTTGTTAACGTTTCAGACGGTTCCCTGCTCAGTCCATGCGTTCCATATATGGAAAACTAAGCAAAAAAGACTGTTTTAATGGTACAACGAAAAAATCTACGTATTTACAAAGGTTTTATGGCCAAAAGTATGTGGACGCATGACCATCAGACATAAATAAGCAATGGGCATTAATACAGAGTTGCCCTCCTTTGCGGCTGTAAACGCCTCCACTCTTCTGGGAAGCTTTCCACAAGATGTTGGAGTGTGTCTGTGGGAATTTGTACCCATTCAGTCAAAAGAGCCTTTGTGATGGTCAGACACTCATGT
This sequence comes from Piaractus mesopotamicus, assembly GCA_023558415.1. Classification (NCBI taxonomy): domain Eukaryota; kingdom Metazoa; phylum Chordata; class Actinopteri; order Characiformes; family Serrasalmidae; genus Piaractus; species Piaractus mesopotamicus. The sequence goes on along the minus strand of JAILXH010277002.1, from coordinate 34,987 downwards.
TGGACGAGAAGGCCTGGCTCACAATCTCCGTTACCGTTCATCCCAAAGTGGGGACCTCAGTGGGGTTGAGGTCAGGGCTCTGTGCAGGCCACTGGAGTTCCTCCACACCAAATTCGTCAAACCATGTCTTTATGGAGCTGCTTTGTGCACAGGGGCTCAGTCATGCTGGAACAGGAAAGGGCCTAAACTGTTGGAGGCATATAACTGTGTAAAATGTCTTTGTGTGCTGTAGCTTTAACATCACCCTTCACTGGAACTAAGGGGCCTGAAAAACAGCCCCAGCTCATCATCCCTCCTCCACCAAACTTTACTGTTGGCACTAGGTATTCTGGTAGGTATCGTTCTCCTGGCATCCACCAAACCCAGATTCATCCATCAGACTGACAGATAGTGAAGCTGATTCATCACTCCAGAGAACACGTTTCCACTGCTCCAGAGTCCAGTGGTGGCGCTTTACACCCCTCCAGCCGACGCTTGGCATTGCGCATTGTGATTTTTGGCTTGTGTGCAGCTGCTCAGCCATGAAAACCCACTTTACGAAGCTCTCAACATGCAGTTCTTGTGCTAATGTTGCTTTTAGAGGCAATCTGGAACTCTGTGGTGAGTGAAGCAACAGAGGAAGTGATTTTTACACACTAAGCACTTCTGCACTTGGCAGTCCTGCTCGGAGTTTGTGTGGTCTACCACTTCATGGCTGAGCTGTTGATGCTCCTAGATGCTTCCATTTTAACATTATTAGAACTTACAGTTCTGTAGGGCAGATCTAGCAGGACAGAAATTTCACAAACTGCTGTGTGGCAAATGTAGTGTCTTATGACAGTGCTGCATATAAAAGTCACTGAGCTCTTCAGTACGACCCATTCTACTGCCAGTGTTTGTCTATGGAGATTCTGTACACCTGTTAGCAATGGGTTTGGCTGAAACACCTGAACTCAGTAAATAGGTGGGGTGTCCATCTATTCAGCCTACAGCAGTTTAGCTCTGGCCATTCATGCTTAAACTATAAAGAGCATTTCTGCTTTTTCAATGAGGTGCAACACATACCAGCCAATCAGAACAGAGCACATTTACATAAATCAGTCTTAAAGGCACAGTAACAGAAACAGATACAGAGAGGTTGGTAAATAAGATTGTCACTGGTTTGGTATCCACACTGCCGATGTAAATGGAAAGTAGGATATAGGCTTCTTAAGATCAGGAGTAATGATTAATTTTTGTTCTGCATTTGGCAGGCCGGTGCTAATCATTCTGCTCAGGATGCAGCAAAATGTAATTTCCTTGTACTATGACGATAAACAGCTTTCCATTCCAACACAGAGGAGCTACTGGCTGCAGGTTACGCAATTAACAATACAGAATTTCTACTGTTTGTAAAATAGTGCTATTTTATTTCTACTTTCTATTAATTTCTACTACTGTTTTGTTTTTTTAATAAAAAAAAAAAATAGGTTTAACTAGAGCCATAATAACCCAGTGATTTTTATTGAGGTGTTTTTGATCAGTTATCTATGTCAGTACTGAAGAACTGTAATCAATTCAGGCTTAAATTCTGACCTTTGAGGGGGGAAAGTTCACAGGTATTAAAAATCATATTGGTGTCACCGAGACTAGAACAGTTCTTGCTACAAATGACCGAAATAACATTTAAAGCATTAACGATAACAACACCTGCTGTAAAATATTGACGGATATTTGTATTGACTGAACTTAAAGTTCTGCCCAAACTCCTCTAAGTAGCTTAAATAAACAGCATAACAATAATATAAACATCTACACCATCGGCAAAATCAACACGGACAACAATACTGACAATGACAACAGCAACAATATTAATCTACAACAGTAATATCAGCAACTACAATATCAACAATATCAATGTCAATAACATTAACATTTACATCAATAATATGAAAGACAATATCAACATCCATAACAAACATCAACAAGAATGATAATAGCGGGAACATCAACAATAAAAACAATAGCAATAACAACATCGACAATGATACTAACATCAGCAGTGGCATTAACAATAACAATAATCTTAACAACAAAAATACATTGCCTAGAAATGTCAACCTCAACAACAGTACTAACAAGTAACAGCAACAATATTAACATTACAATATCAACAATATTAACATCAACAACACAGACATCAGCAAGAACAATAATAAAAGCAATAGCATCAACAAACAATAACTATCAACAGCAGTATCAAAAACAGCAGTAATAACATCAAGAGTAATATCAACATCGACAATTTTAATATCAACAACTACATGAGCAATATCAACATCAATAACATCAGCGAGAACAAAAGCAATGATATCAACATCAACAATGACAATATTAACAACAAAAATACCAACATGCAACAACAACAATTACTACAGCAAATGACTAATATTAATATTTACTAGTATGCTAACAGTAACTAACCTAAGATTTAAATTTTGCAAGGGTGAGATCATTTTTCTGCAGCTGAGAAATGCATTAGTCAGTAATCAGTTTTTTGTACCAGTTTTATGTACCAGTTTTTCAGCTGTAGTATCTTTAACTTGAATTTTAACATGCCATAATTTGATTCAGGTTCAAGTTCATAAAGCTGCTCCTGATTGCCCGAGTGTTTTCTGCCCTGCAGCTCACCTCAGATAAGCAATCAGAAATTGCATCACCAATATAAAATGCCGCTTACTGGCTTCCACCCAAAACACTTTTAGCCGTTGCATTAGAGTTTTTAGATTTTACACATTTTGTTAAAATTTGAGATCATTTGAGGGAGAATTGGCTGTTATTAGACTTCAAAATGTCAATTTTTTGGGACACCCTGTATATTGAATTAATCTGAAGAAAAATTAAAAATCTACAGTCAGATCTACAGTCAAAATTACTTTTTCATCATTGTTGTGGTCTACATAAATACCTCACTAAGACTGTTTAGCTCATCACATGAAATCTTGGAGATGTGAAACCTAAACTTTCAAGCTAGTCTATTTTTTTTATCCACCCGAGTTATCCACCCGAGATCTTCTCTCGTCTCAAAGTTTGAATATTTGTAAACAATTTGTAAACAGTATGGCCTCCACATACCAATAACTGCTTTCAAGTTTGAGGTTAGTTCACATAAATGGCTAAAGATTACAGTTGCACTGATTGATTCTCATTAAACTTAACAGGCTTATATAATCATATAGAAAAGTTTGAATACCCCCAGTCAGATGAAAATAAATTGATACATCCTTTACAGTGAACTAACTTAATTATTTCCTTTTTTACTAGCTTACAATTGAGGTGTATGTGTTTGACTCAATTACTGGGAAAGTATGGCCACCATTGGCCAATCAGTTTTCAGCAGGCATTTGGCAGACTTAATATTGACCAGTGGTTATAAAATTTGAGTGATACACTTGGACTGGCAATAGAAGTATTTTAGAAAACGTTTTTTCAAACTAGTCTCTGAATTTTAATTATATTGTCTTAAAATTAATCTGGAAACAATCTGCCAAGTGTGAAGGAGATAATTACAAAAACATAACCTTTTCCCTATTATGGATACAGAACATGATTCAATCAGTGTGGGTTGGGGTATTCTGACTGACTGAAAGTTATATAAATCTATCAGAGATTGTCCAATTGTGACCAAACATATGTAGAGAATGAAAATCCGAGAAAAAAAAATCTGCTAAATGAATTCTCAGTAAAAAATGACCAATAATTAAATAATGGAAAATCGAGTATGGAGTCCAAAAAGGGTCAAAAAGAATTTGAGCTTGTAAACGATATTCACAAATGTACTGAAATTTGTAGTTGTGTTTGAGCAACTAAACACACGTCAAATTCACAAATGCGTCAAAATATTTTGAATATATAGAAAGGATTTTTGAATGTTAAAAAAAAGTTTACACACTTGGCATTTGTAAATGAAATGTTGTGAATGTGTGAATCAGTACTGCTCAAATTATTTGCATTATGCCAGACCACAGAATCACATGAAAAGTTTAAAGTTCCAAGTGTGACAGTAGAAATCCACGAACACGTCTCCCTTTCTGTTTGTGTGAAGCTCTTTTTACAAGTACGGATCTTTGACCCTGTTTTGAAGGCAAATTGATGGACCAATAGAAAAGCTTGAACTGGTCCAATCAAAGAGCGAGTTTGACTTTTTCAATCACAACCCTGTCTGGTGGCTGTCACTCAGAGCTTTGGTAAGCTGTTGGTACCCACCTCTAATGGCGCTTCGACCGATGGCGTATGTGGACATATGTGATTCTAGCAGTATGTATACATGTTGGGTAATAGAACAAAAAACTGCGGACATTTGAATATCGTTTTACAAGCTCAAAATCTTTTTGACCCTTTTTTGGACTCCATGATTGGGAAGTGTTTGCAAAAGTAGTGCTTGTCCCCTTACTGCCACAAACATTGAAAACTCCGTAATTATCAATAAAATGTTAGCATTAGTAAACGTCAAGGCCTTGTTGGTCTTAAAGCGCTTGGACCCCATGTGATTGCCACTTGCGGCTATATTTAACTTTATGTATTCTGACTTATTAATGTAATGGCAATGTGTTAATTATTAAAGCTGTTTTATTAACTCACTAACTTTATTAATGCAGGGGCTCACTGCCTTTATCAGTATTAACTTTATTCATTCATGGGCTCATTAACTTTACCAGTACTGGATTAAATATCATAGTGCTAATTGGTGGGGTCTAATCTTCCACTGCTTGTTGGCTGCATTAGCCTCGTAGCTTCAGTGCTAAAACTAAAGAAGCAAACTTCAGACACCTAAAACGTCTCGGCTGATCGTCTACATGTGACGTAAGTGGGAGGGGGCAAGCTGTGTAAATCTGATTATTGGCCAGGTTGTCACTTTAAATAATTAAAAAATAGAGTAATTACTCATTTAAAGTTTACACAGAAGGTGATTGCCTGTCTTACTTTCGTTTCCTCGCCTTCACCTTCCCTCAGCTGATTAGGCCTGTCCGAAATCAGCTGCCGAATATCGGTGTTACATATGTAAGTTAATTATAGATGGGAGTTATGCAATGCTTTCAGACCATGACCTGCAGAAGTCCGGCTGATAACCAACCGCCTGTTGGACTTTCGTATTGACGGGGTGTTTTTTAGTTATGTAGGACATGCGGAGCATTGTGGGTTGAGGGTCGGGTAGGGTTTCGGAATGTACCGTATGTCCACCGGGCCGAATTGGGACATAAAAGAAGGAATGTCCCGCGCAGGTTCCTCCATGATGCAGCTGTAGCTCTGGCCGTCCTGCTGGGCCCGTGCCCTGGGACAGAGGTCACAACACCCACCTAAATCACGCGCCAGTATGCGAGGGGAGAACATCACGCCATCTCTAAAATTACCACCACTACACGTGATCCCCCTGCTGCCGCTTTAAGTGCTTGCACAGATGTCAGAGTGGAGGATGTAGAGGGGAGTGTCAGTGTGTATGCCTGTGTTTGTTTTTATATGCTTGTAGCTCCGTGTGTCTTTTAAGAGGAATTCCATTGACCATCATAAATGTCTGCATAACCAAATGGTTACGATGTGAACAGAGTCATTCAGAGTGGTTTGTTGTGAAATGCTCTGTTTGCTTGTTCGCAGTGGCGGTGATAGGAACCAGACGTCCACCTCTACCAGCTCAAATAAAATGACTATATGACCATTTAAAGGGAAATACCATTAATTCAGAGGGGTGTGGTGTGAAATGCTCTGTCGTAGAGAAACTTACTGAGTCAGAATTGTTCACAGTGGTGGTGATGAGAACCAGACGTCCACCTCTAAAAGCTCCCTCACAGAGAGTTATTACATGAAATTCGCTGCCTGATGTCTGACACACTGTTTTACTATAGTTTTGGGAAGATTTAAACTCCATTGATGGTGGAGGA
>JAILXH010277002.1:8087-27109 GCA_023558415.1 Piaractus mesopotamicus | reverse complement strand
TTTTTTTTTTTTTCACACTTCCTTTTGAGCCGTTGAAATGGCTTTGTGCATGAAATGTGCGATATAAATGAACTTGCCTTGCCTAGCTATGTAATTGTAATAGATTAAGGATTATCATTATATATATATGAAGATGCTTACACATATAAAATAAATATGAGACACTTTATTGTTACATAATGCTATTATTTAGATATACATACAGGATATCTTATCACAAAAGGGTATTTAGACATACACACACATGTTTGTTTGTGTGTGTGTGTGTGTGTGTATATATGTATATGTATATGTGTGTGTATATATATATATATGTGTGTGTATATGTGTGTGTATGTGTGTATACATATGTGTGTGTGTGTGTGTGTGTGTGTGTGTATATATGTATATGTATATGTATATGTGTGTGTGTATATGTATGCAAATGCATAGGCTGTATACATACAACAGCAATGATATGTGTATGTATGTAATGTATGAGATGAACTGAATCCAGGAGAAAGTTTCAGTTCTGTTTTAAACTGTTCACTGTTTTAAAGTCCTTCCCTAAAGACTTAATAGTGATTTGAACAACATTTCAATTCTTTTAGGCTGAATCGAATCATTTCAGTGTCACAATGTTTTGTCATTTACTCCATATCCCTATAGTTACCATTGATAATTGTTTGTCCTCTTTCTGTTTCTCCTCTCACAGCCAAACGGAAAACGTCAGGACTTTGGTCTTCCCAGTCATGTACCTTAATGAGGTAAAGTTTTCTGAATATGTTTGTGTTCTTGTTATTCTACGCAGTTGTGTTGTGTATTTCTAGAAAACATGCTTTACTTTTAAAGTCAATGGAACCAGACATCTTTCCAAGTCATTTCGGCCCGTTTCTTTTGGTCCATTCATCATGAAATTTACACACAATGTAAAGGGCAACAGGTCCTTTGAATTTATGTCAAAAACTGAAAAATGACAAAAATAGAGATACGAGGTTTTCTTCCGACAGCAGCGATTAGTTTTAGTATTTTGAGTATGTTCTGCAGCGCAGGGAGTATTAAGCGAGTATATTGCCGTTTAGTGGAGTATGTTGTCGTTCAGTGGGTCCGGTTACATTCAGTCTTCATTTGATACACTTTTTCAATAGAGATGTTTTTGGAAATGTTCATTTTTCCCATAGAGATAAACATCTTAGACCCAGAGATCCTTAAATGGGCATGACACCGACTGCATAATGACGCATGACACCAGTTGTGTAGGGAATACCTTTTTTTTTCCCATAGATTTTCTCATTTTCTGTATAATTCAGTGAGTGAGATGTAAACCGAGTGATTCAGAGTGGTCTGGTGTGAAATGGTTCAGTCGTCTTTACAGTGGTGGTGATGGGAACCAGGCGTTGCCATGACTACAACACAAATATATTTACTATAAAAACCACCAGTGAACCTACACGAGTCTTCTAGAGTTTATACGGAATGTTGAGTTTTTCTAGAACAGAGCGTTTCACACCAAACCACTCTGAATGAAAGGTGCTCCCCTTCAAATGGTGGGAATTACTCATTATAAAGCTAAACAAAAGGGATTAGTCTGATATAGACCTCAGGACATTTTTTTTTTGTTTGTTTGTTTTTTTTTGGCAGCTGCACTGGCACTCACAAGGCTGTAATTCTGCTGTTTATTGAAAGACCACCTCTTTATAAACATTATGTCCGCTGTTATGATTTGCTTTGAATTGTCCTCAATCAGCTGTGGGTTGAGGATTAATGTATTTGTTCCTGAGGCTTTTAGCAGGGATGGAAGCTGCTGCAGATTGAGCGTGATTAAGGCCCGCTGTGCTTTTTTGCATCGAGCGTTTGGCTGCGTGTTGTCCTAACTTTCCTGCGCTAATCACACGCGCAGGCAACTGTTGCCTTTGGATGCGCCAAGATCAGACTTCCTCACGGCGCTCCCTTTCTATCGCGTGTGAAAAGGGGAATGCCTCAGAAATGAGGCACTTGTCCTAAACGAGAGAGGATAGGGTGGGATAGATTGTGTTCGGTGGACATTCGGTTCCTGAAGGTCGCGGGGTCCATAGAGGATGTCCGCAGAGGTGACAGGACTTCACAGGAAAGCTCTGTGTTTTTTCAGATGGAAGCTTTTACCTTTTGTCTCCAGATCCGTGACCTGTAGCCTGATTACCTTGTCCTAAGCACTGCCCCCCTCTCTCCCTTCAGAGCGTGCTCATCGACCCGGAATCCGCCAAGAAACTCAGTGCCTTGTTGACCGAGGCCAGCGTGGTGATCAACATACCTTTCATCGTGATCTGCCTCGGCATCATACTGGGTGTGGTCTTCATGGCGCTGTTGTGCTGTCTGAGGACCCCAGAGGTGAGACCCCCTCACATTGTTGGCGGTATTTTTCCGACACATTTCTTAGGGACGACCTGGCAGACCCCATTTTTGCTCCATCTTGAAGGAGGTGTTTGGTTCAGGTGTTGGGAACCATTTTTTGAATAAAATGTGAGTTTTCAGAACTGTTTTAAGGTTTAAAGCACCTCTAGATTAAGGTAAAGGTTCTGCAACAAGTAAAAGAACCATACTTGCAAATTAAAATTACGACTTATTTTTACTTGTTTTGTAGAAGCACAATATCAACAATACATACCAATTTTTTTTTTATGACATACATTGTTGGTAGTTGGATTCGCACATAATATAAGCATTGATATTATTTCTATGTTCAGTACTGCCTTTATTAGAGAGATAAAAATGTGTTTTAACATCAGTAAAATATATATACACATATATATATATATATATATATATATATACATAACATATATATACACACATATAGAATGATAACTTCACAGGACAAGGAAAAAACATACTATACTTTTAATGTAAGTCAAAGTCAGTTTTGGGCCATTTTCAGCTCATTTTGGTCCATTCTTCATGAAATTTACACACAATGTAAAGGACAACAGGCATTTTCAAATTACATCAAAAACTGAAAAACAACAAAAAAATGGAGATATGAGGCTTATATAGGAAGAAAACCTAAATATATGAAAAATGTGAGTGATGAAGGGGAGTCTACGTGTACTGGATTGGGAAATGCTGTTTTAAACAAACAGATCGATCCATGGGGCAGAGATCTGCCTCACACTCTGCTCAAATTGCATTTACAGCAGTGAAGTTTGAGAGAGTTAATATATGTATATGTTTCTTTTTTCTTTCTCTGTTTTCCACCAGAGCACTGCTGCTGAACGCCAGCCCTTACTGACATCCTAACTGAGCGGAGAGTAGTGTTTTCGGGAGGCATCGGTTGGAGTGTTCATGCGTTCTGTGAACTGACGGTAGCTTTCCCACTGAATCAATCAACTAACACTTGTTAATGCTTGTCGACACAGTATTTGGCCAGTTCATCCATCATCGTTTGCCAAGCATCGCCATACGAAGTCGGACTCAGGTTGGAGTATTAAGTTGCCCGTTTACTGTAAGAACTGTTTGAGTTTTTTTTTTGTTTCTGTTTGACATTTTAGCATTATAATGAGCACCACAGCGAACGGGAGTATTGTAATTGGCTAATCTTGCATGCAGACCTGCAGCTTCTAAACATATGAAATTATTTTCCACCACTACAGCCCTAAAATGGACAGACCTAGACCTTTTCCCAACACTCTGGGACGGTAAACAAGTTTGTTGCATCAATAAGAGAGACAAACGTCAGCAGCCGATGAAAGAGTGGTTATATTTTATTGACACGTCAAGTGAAATTGTAATTTTGCATCATGACTAGGGCAATAAAGTGGGCTTGCGCAACACACTAACCATCAAATCCTGCTCCGTAGTTACACCAGTCTGTCTGTTTGTTTTAGTCGCAGGTTCAACACACAGTGCTAAATTTAGAAACCAGCAGACACACAGTGTCCACAGTATCCTAAATTTAGAAACTGACCATCGCAGTGTCTGCAGAATCCTCAATGTCCAAAGTGACATGCACATTTGTGCTTCTACAAGGACGTCTGCGTATGGTATGATTTTAACATCGAGCCAAGCAGAGTCTGATTGGTTCACCTTGAACTCTGGAAAAAGGCGTACTAAAACACATGACTGGATTTCATTCAGCACTTTTCTCTTACTTTCTCAATGGCAGTTCAGTGGTGCTCTGCCAGTCTTGTTAGGTGTTTTGTTTTTTTTTTTGTTTTTTTAAACCAGAAAACACAATTTTAATTTTTAAAATCTTTGTGTGTTGCACAAATATTGATTATTGTTTGTGCTTAAAGCCCCAGAGAACCTAAATCCGTGTTGTTGTTTTTTGTTTTTTTTTTAATCTTGATGGCACTCGATATACATGTGCAGAATATGTCCTGTGAATGACTTTGCAATGCTCCCTAAATGTCTGGTCTATTTTGTCTAATTTCTCTATTTTTGATATAAAGTGGGTGGTCACGCGTATGTAAGCACTCACAAGACTGCTCTGGATTGTCCCGCCCTCACAGCTTTAACAAATCTAGGTTCCCCTGCAGTTTAATAGAAACTTAAGGCCGTCACATACCGGACATGGCGCAACAGCATCTAAAAATTTAAAACTATTGTTTTTAATCACGGCAAGAAGAGTCTGGGTTCGATTCCCCGGCCAGGCGACCAGGGTCCTTGGAGAATGAAAGCCACATGGAGACCACAGAAAGCCATGGTAGATGCAAAAATTGCTTTCTTGTCACGTAAAATTATCTTAAATCTAGTCAATAAATCTAATATTTCTCCTGTTGAGATTGTTGTAAGCTTATATTAAGATTATTTAACGTATTTCTGAACATTTTTTACTTGTTTTGATATATATTTTACTTGTTTGTTATATACATTTATCTCATTATAGTGAATTTTTTATAGAACTTTTTTAAAAATGTGGCTGAAACCAAAAGCAAAATTATCTGCCAGTATAGAGATATTCTTACTTGATGAAATTACCAAAAACAAGTAAATAATGTCTAAGTAAATAAGATAGATTATCGTATTATAAGATACCATCTTAAAATAAGAAACATTAGATATATTGACTAGATTTAAGATCACATTACTTGACAAGATGTTATGTTCTGTAGTGCAGATGCTCACGGTAAGTTACCTCAGCTAGCGTTACTAGCCTAGTCTATTTTAGCTGGTATCTTTCAGGTAGTAAACTGATGCCAAGCTTGATAAGTTATGTTGAACACTTTATTTCATTCAGTTTATACAAGTGGAGTATAAAAATTAACTTGAATCTTGCGTTTTTGGGCCCTGCCAGCCTTCTTTAGCTGTGCATGCGGCGCATCTGGTGTGCGACGGCCTTTGGAGCAGAAGCTAACAACCAAGCGGAAGCTAACCTAACAAGCATAATTGAGCCCTCAGGCTTGCTTATCTGTCTGCCTGTTGTCCATTCGTTCATTCAACAGGCCACACCAGTTTGGCTTCAGCGGAAGTGTTGTACATAGTCAATCATGGGTGCTCATCTACATATTAGGCCACGTCCAGACAGTTCCCGGTTCTGCAAAGCCATGATTCTTTTCTCTTTTCATTCAAACTTTGCTAAATTTTTAATACAACACTCAATTTTAGTGTCATACACACATTTTTAATATTTTACACTATGTTCTCTGGGACTTTAAGAATGCTCTGATTTATTTTTCATTATTTTTGGATATTTTTGGTCTTCCTTTATACATGCATTTTCCGAAAGGAGTGTTCAATAAGGGGAATTTCTAGGCACTTCGCGATTCGATTCGGGGTGCATGGATTTTTCATGCATCTTGATAAGGAATTCTAAGCCCACGTCCTGATTGTTTTCCTCTATTTGTCATTCTTCTTTAGCCTAAATTGAATTTGCATGCAGCCTAAACACGAACGAAACAAAAAAATTAGCTACATTTTACTAGAAATTTTTACCGGAAATATTTGGATCTATTGGCAAAAACTTTTACACATAGCCGATGTGAAATCATTCAAGAGAGAATCGCAATGTGTCCAAGAATCGATTACTTTTCCCACCCCCAGCAGTTAGTATCTTAACTAGCGGAGTGACCAGTGCTCCGTGTTTGTGCTAGAAATGTACAGTTTGCATTAATCATAACTTTTTCTGTACGTGTACTAATACTGAAAGATTGACCTGTTGCTGCTGATGCAAAATGGCTTCAATTGTATCAGCGTATTTGTGAATTTTGAATGATATTTTACAGAAATGTGTATTCTTACTCATATTAATCAGTTCTATGATTTCAGTTGCCGCTCCACGCAGTAAAACTGTTGAATTAGCTCAGCGTCCATTTGTGAACTGGACTCAAAACACATTTTAGCAAATGTTCGTTCAGCACTGATGCTTTTAAATTGAAAAAAATGTTTACTTATTGCCGTCGCTTCAGTGTTATGTCAAATATTCTCTTGTAGCTTTTGTAAGCAGGCGAAGTTGTGCTAATTTATGAATGGAGAGCAATTGAGGAGTATTCATACCTTTTTTGTAGAGGTATACATCCTGTAAAGGTAGTGAATGTGGTCATTTTTAGCAATTCCAAACATGAATAATATGCTTAGCTTCACATTTCACTCTTCTGATGTTGTTGTTAATGTGTTAAAACCACGTTATTATGGACATGCGAACAGCCATTGGGTTTCAGTGTTAATCCCAGTTCTTGTGAATGTGCTAAAAATCTCAAATTGGTGCCTGATCTTTAACATCTGATCACTGAATGTTCACCTGGCTGAGTATTTTAGATGTGAAGGTCAGTATTGCAAAGGCTTCGTCCGTTCATTGGACATTTTTAAAATTTAAAAGTGTTCATTTTTCTGGTGATTGTTTTCTGGTTCAGCATTTTATTTCTTGGTGTGACATTTGAAAAGGGAAATCTGTAGGGTCCTGACTTGTCTTGAGTTTTACGAGTTTGCTAACACTATTTTTTTGGATCTGCTTTAAGGCGCACTTTAGTGCCAGTGTTCACGTCAGCTGGATGATGAAATTTGTTTGGAATTGTCTACTAGGGCTGGGTATCGTTCAAAAGGTTTCAATAGTGCTACTTGAACTATACTATTGGTACTATTGTACCTTCTTTTAAGGGCGAATTCCACCAATTTGTCAAAATTTCTGAATTGTTCAGTCCCAGAGTGGTTTGGTGTGGAATGGTTCAGATGTCTTTACAGTGGTGGTGATAGGAACCAGACGTCGCCATGACTGCAACACAAATATAGACATTATATTTACTATCCAAAACCACCAGTGACCCTACACCAGTCTTCTGAGTTTATATGGAATGTTGATGATGGAAAATAGTGGAAAATCTGAAATAATCAGTTTTCTCTAGGGACTGTTTTGCCTCGGCATGTATCCCTCCACCATGAGTGGATTAAAGGACATTTTCAGCCAAAACTTTATCACAAAACTATCATAAAAGTGTCTCCGTCATCAGGCAGTGAATTCATAACCATTTCATGTAGTAACTTTCTGTGAGGGAGCTTTTAGAGGTGGATGTCTGGTTCCGATCACCACCACTGTGAACAGTTCTGAGTGGTTAAAATTTCTATAGAACCAAGCATTTCACATCGAACCACTCAGAATCACTTCGTTTACATCTGAACCATTTATTTTTTTTTAGAATATTTAAAAAAAAATCACTGAAGTTCCTCTTTAAGATGTACGGCCATAGCTAAAATTGATGGCTATTCAAAATGATGACATGTCTATTTCACATCTGTGTGTCCAGATAAACACTTTATATTTTAGAGGGGTCATTGATTAGTGGTTTTTGGGGGGGGGTTACTGATAGGTGACGCTGATAGAAAAAGAGGAAAATTCACAGCCTGGAAAATCCTCAGAAAAACTAAGCATGATAGCAGCTCAGCGACAGCTACACTCGCCACAGAGCACATTCGCCTGCTAACTAAGCTAACGTTAGCTTAGCCGAAACGCTACAGCCCCAAAACACAACAGAACAGGTTCCATTTGGGCTTTCTGTCACTCTTAACACCAGTCAGTCACTGGACTTTGGGCTCTACATATCTTTTAAACAGGGGTCGTTTCAGCATCCGTTAGCTTCATCCACGCCTGTGCTGTGTGGCACGCTAAGTTCTCATTAGCTTACCGTTCCAAACACCTCAGAACATTTCAGGTTTCTGAGAGTCACTCTGCTTTCACTCTCAGACATTTTTATCATCTACACTTGTTTCAGCAGAGCAGCAGTCAGTCAGAATCAGACCTGCGCTGCGGTGAGTGGCTCTGTTTGGGTCTGTAGCTGTTCGCTAAGCTAACGTTAAGTTACAGATCAAAACACCGCAAAACAGGTTTAATTTCTGTCCCTTCAGCTTCAGTTACTCGACTTCACTCCCTCCGATTTGAGTCGTCATCTAAATTTCTGTTACCTCTTTATCTCTGTGGAACCACCACTGGTTCCAAAACGCACTTCGTCATATTCCTTACTTCATAACTTGCATATTTCATAAGCTAGTTACATTCAGAAATTGGGAGTTGTATGAGAGCTGGAACTCATTTCCAGTCAAATAGATGGGTGATGTAATTTTAAACCCTTATAATAAAAGAAGTTGAACTCACAATTTTTTTTTTTCGACCCATTTTTCCACAAATCTGATCTATAAACTGGATCTCAGATGGCGTCTCTTCAGTGATCTGCTCTGTAAAATTTATTTATTTTTTATTTTTTTTGTAAAAAAAAAAAAAACACAGAGCATCTAAGATCTATGGCTTTCAGCAGTAAATTGTAAGCATATGGCATTATGTTTATGATCATAAAACACATTTTCTGTTCATTTGAGGGGAGCCTTTACAAAAAACACCAACACCTTTCATTTATTTCTTGAAGTTACTGGATAATTTGCCTTAAGATTTGGGCATGTAAATTCAGATGGAAAAACCAAAATATACCCTGGAGAATAAGAGGTTGAACTTTAGTTAGCCAGACTCGAACATGTTCTGTGGTGGACGGAGCTGTTGTCATGCTGACTAAGCTAATGCTATCCTGCTCCACTTAGTTAGCAGCACTGTTTAACATTTAGCAATTGTTAGATAGACATTTGGTTTGCTATTTATTGAATGATGGCTTAAAAACTGGGCGCTGCGTTCACTTATTTAAGTTATAACATTGAGTTAGCCGATGAGGCTACAGATCCAAACACGACAGAACAGGTTTGGTTTCTCTTTTCTGTCCGTTCAGCTCCAGCAACTCGTCACTTCCTCAGATTTGAGTCATCATCTAAGCTTCTATTAAACTTTTAGTTAGCCAGACTTGAACATGTGGTGAGCAGAGCTGTTATCATGCTAGCTAAGCTAGTGCTAACATGCTCCTCCTAGTTAGCAGCACTGTTTAACATTTAGCAAGTGTTAGATAGATGGTTTGACATTTATTGAGTGATGGCTTGAAAATCGTGCATTGTTTGAAGGTTTGAAAGTATAAAACAAATGGATACCGCCCAACCCTAGAAATCAGTATGAGGTGCCTTAAGTAAACAGGTATATTTACTGACTGTAATGGAACAAGTAGGCCTAATCGAGACATGCTGCCTTTATAACATGCATATGCATGTGGAGTGTTTTTTAGCCAATCAGCAGTCTAAATTTTGGAACAAGCATGCTTATTGGCTCAGTGACACTGATGATCCTGACTACTTCAGTGTTGAAATTTAATATTAAACGAATTGCTTGGCTGACACCATAAAAGTACTGAATTCCGATACCCAGCCCTGTTTTGTAGCTGTGGTGACTTTTCAACCAAATCATGTAATGCAGTTGATTATTCTGGGTGGACACTGGTAAACATTTCCATAATTTCCATAATTTTGTTCATCTGGAAATTGTCAATAAAATATAGTTTTGACTCCATTCAATTCACACCTCCTGTTAGCATTGTCTTTCTTTGCAAGATTTTGTTTTTTGTCCATTTATTGCATCATGTAAACTTAAGCATCTGAATTTTCTTCTTTCTTAAAAAAAACACAAATATTGCACTATCACTGTAACAATATTAAAAAAAAAAAAAAAAAAAAACATTAACAATACATGAACAAACAGTATTTACAATTCTGTAAATTCTACAGTCTTTTCTAATGTGTCCACTATTTACAAATAAATAATTCTGTCAATAAAGTGAATGGGCTTGGAGTTCTTTTGGCATTGGTTACATTTGTATTTGATCAGATCAGACATGTTTTGACTGTTCGGATTCTGTACGATGTAAATTAAGTCACAAGTGATGCTTTATATCTTGCAGTTAGCAATTATGGACATTTAGATGGATGTAAGATGAAATGTTTTGCTCTTGATGCTGACTTGATTGTATTGAGCTTTCTGATTCCATAAGAGCTGACGTTGTTCATGTTCATGGGGAAGGAAGAGGGGGGGGGCTGTCATTTTGTTTTTTTCCAGTAATTTCAAGAAGGAGTGTAAGGCATCCTCATGATGAAGAAGAGTTTGGCTGGAAAGCGCAAAGGTTTCTCCTGGAAGAAAGAGCAGAAACAGAGATGGGTAAATATGCAGCAGTTATGTTTAAGATGCAAAGCACCTCATGGACCTGGCTTGTAACTCACTCACTCACATTTAGCAGGTGGAAGATTGTCCACAAGGAGGTGCTGTTAGCATTGTAGAGCTTAATAAGTGTGGTGCTTTGCATAAATTACACCGTGTCCTTGTTTTTCTAGGCACGAGTGCTTATCTAGGATCAGATTTCTCTCTTATTTGTGATGGCCTTACAGTACCACTCTTAAAAATAAAGGAACCAAAATCAGAGCCCTAGAAGAACCACTTTTCCCTTAAAAACCTTTCAGTTCATGTTTCTTTTGTAAATCAGATGTGAAGAACCTTTTCAAGTCAAAGTTTAAGTAACCTCCACATAATATAAAGGTTCTATGATGAACCTTTAAAAGATTCTTCTTAAACATGGTCAAAAGTGTGTTTTCTATGTCAGAGATGCCCGGTTCTGGTCCTGAACATCTACTTCACTTGGCTCTAACATTCAGATGCTCCTGAACACTTTCATCGCCTGGATCAGGTATGCTGGATTAGGTTTGGAGCTAAGCTGTGCAGGGTGGTAGATCTCCAGGGCCAGCCCCGTTCTGATCATCAAATTTTTTTGATGTTACAACAGATCCAAGATCAGCACTCCTACTCTGTGACACAGATCTATACCTTTTGATATGAAGACTCTGGATGAGGTTTTCCCACATCTTTCCAGATTTTTCTCCATATTCTTGGTACTTGGATTTGGACACACAGCAAATCTTCTCAAATAACACTTATTTCCTATACTTTACTAACATATGGACTCAATACTGAGCACATAGTAATTGGGCAGTTGGGTATACGGTATTCTTGAAATCAAGAAGCACTATTACAGGGAATTCTAACCCTACCGTCTTACCGGAATCAAAGTGTGCTGATAAGCTTTGAAATTCTCCTAAGAGTCAACACTTAATCTCTTCTGATTGCTGAATCATTAACTGTCTTAAATAGCCTGATATGCTTATCAGAAGCCAGTTATATTTGGGTCAAGGTTCAACTAGAGGATGACTTGGTCTTGCAGGGCAGCCTTACTGAGTAAACATGTTATTTGACTAGACGGTAACATTTACAGAAGGAAAGAAAGGTCTTTTTTGCAGACCAAAGTGCTGCACTGGTAATCTGAACCTGGGCATAGTGCTGAAACATGTTGGTGTTAATTGGTGGAAATTTACTTTGTATCCAAACTACCAAGAACATGGAGGAAATAGAAGGACAACTTGATCCTAGATCATCGTTTTTTACTAAAACTATACTTCGACCTGGGCCATTGTCCATCAGGTACGTTTTTTTTTGGCTGCATTTGAGTAATCATGATCTAGCTCAGTGGTCACCAGCCCTCTTGGAGATCTGCCTTCCTGCAGGTTTCACCTCCAGCCTGAATCCTTAAAACACCTCATTTAGGTAATCAAGAACTTCTGAAGGCAAAAATCATGGATGGACATGTGGGATTGGATTTGGAGCTAAAGTCTGCAGGAAGGCAAGTCTGCAGTAGGGTTGGTGACGACTGTTCTAGATCCTGCTTGTCCATAATTGGGACAATCCAGATTGTCCCAAGGGAAGACTCATCTTCCCTTGAGGTGCAAAGAATTTGAGTCTTTGCCCTGTTTCAAGTGCATCTGTAGATGTGTGATCGTTACCTGCAGTAGTTGGTGCCACACTCGTAATTGTCTCTGCAGCTGGCGCCAACAGGTTTCAGAGTGTTCCAGCGCCACAGTAATGAACGCTTAGCACGGTGGATCAGGCTCGAAGCCCATGTACCTGCTACTGGAGCTGCCTCTACCTGCAGAAAAAGAAAGAGTGGGCTATTAGACTGATAAGCAAATGAGTAAACCAATCTCAAGACACTGGGCACCTAGGGTAAGACGGTTTACGATTAGTCTTATCTAATGTCGGCAACTTTCAACCAAGTCAGCACTTTAATGTCTCGTTACAGTAGACAAATAACATGCTTAATCAGTGAGGCTGCTCTGAAAGGCCAAGTGATCCTAATCTACAGTTGCACATTTGGACACAAGTGTTGACTAGAGACTGAACTCCTGGTCTACTCCGAACCCTTTTTTCACAGTAGCCATCGTGCATTTTATGGCTGTTTTGGCAGGTTTTTCACCTACAGTAACGTTGATGGAATATGTTTCGATTGAACATCTATGATTTACAAAACCAGGAAGCTTTAGTAGCTGCTGTTTTTGACCTTTGTAGAGAGGGGTGAATTGTCCTCACCCTTCTCTTTTCACCCCTTATTGCTCACTAGCAGCTCAACATACTCTCAAACTGGGAGAACCAGTAGTGCCTTAGTTGAACTGATAACTGTTACATTTAAAAGTACTTATTATTACTGATTATATTAATGGAAAAAGTCAAAGTGCCAAAACCACCAGAACAGAGTTGAGTGAAGTCATTTCCCACCTAAAAGCAATAAAAATACATGCTGTGCCATTCCTGAAACTGCCCACCAAACCATTTGGTACCGTCAGACAAGCATGAGATGCGAGTAAGTTCAAAGTAATAACTTATCTGTATCCACACTGTAGTCCATATCTCTTCCAACATGCTATTAAATTACACCAGACTTGGCAGGTACGAGCCTACGCTCTGTGCTAATTTGGTCCTTTGGAACAGTGCCATACAAGAACCACTTTGCATTCTCTAAAGCATTGGTTCCGAAATGGTCCACATTTTTGCGCCAACAAATATGGAAAGAGGAAAAATGTGGACCTTCAGGATCACTACCCAAAAGAAACTTCTAGTGGATGGTGTGAAGAACCTTGTTAGAAGTTACGGCACAAATATTTTACACCAATTAAAGCCAAGAATCATTCAGTTTTAAGAGTGATCAATGAAAGTCCTCAGGTGGCATCTCCTAGAGCAGATCAAGGTTTTTCTTTTCTTCATCTTCAGCAGATTTGCTCTCCAGGCTACTAATATACACCCCCTCTACTTGCAACTGTTTGTGCTGAGAATCTTACATTCAAGAGCTTTATAGTTCCCTCCATTCTGAGGGACTCCAACACTACAAGAAAAGTCGGTAGATTGCATCTTCTGGCTTGGCATCCTACCTGGATGGCGCAGAGCAGCGAGATGAGCATAGTGATCACGAAGAGCGTGTGATCCGACGTTCTCATGCTGGTTGCTTTGTATTGCTGTTTCCTCAGTCACGCTTTGAGCTCGATTGGCAGTGAGAAAGCACGTAGCATGAGCCGCCTTTATATTGGTGCTGCTCATCTGCTGATAAGAGTCTAAAAGGGCAACGGTCACCCGCGACGGCGCGAAGAGGGACACGTTACCTGAGGAAATTAGGACGAGTCCACGTCTCCACAGAGACCTTTACTCAAAACTGAGATGCCAAGCAAGGAAGGAAAACAGAATTCTGTCTGTGCGTTTGGGAAAGAGGGCGAAAGTGCCAAGTTTTGTTGACAAGGTCAGGGCCACCAGAGTTGCAACAGAGTGTTTAAATTTCAGAAGGTTTGAAAATCTAAATGGCCAAAAAGTCAAATTTGAAGGTCTGTGTCTGTTATTATTGTCCAGTAGACTCAGTCCCATCTGAAAGGGGGAAATGCATCAAAGTCATAAAATAGCTCATTATCTTTTTACTAATTATCATTTTCAAAGAAATTGGGCAAGTTATCTGCCTTGAGATTTGATAACTTTTGGAATAATGAGAACTTCATTACTTCATTTAATCCAATTGGTTTTATATTATTGAAAACAGTGATGGAATAGCTATGTATGTATGTATGTATATATGTTACAAATATCTTATGTAGCTTAACCTTTGACATTTTTCTCGTGTTTTCTATTTTCAGCAATTTAAAAGGGTTCTAAATACTGTCATTTTTCAGTATGTATTCACCATGCCAAATAGTACCTGGAATCATACCATACTGTGGAGTTCTAGAGTGAGAGTCACATCTACCCCAGGCTTTAACCAGCCTGTTTATCACTCTCTGCTGGCCAAAGTTCCTCAGCCAAGACAAAGTGTGAAAATTTCCCGTCAACGACATGCCAACATTATGACACTTATTTTTATCCCTATAGAGATATGTTCACCTGGTCACTAACCTTTTTTCAGGTAAGCATGTTAGAAGGCAATCATTAAACGTGGTACACTTGAGAACCTTTAATCCCAGTGAATCCTCATTCATACGTAGTTCTGCAGGCCTATAGACGAAGGACAGCTTTGCCTATAGTTCCAGTTGTATTTGGGCGCACGTTTGATATTTGGTCACGTCCTGCTTTGGTCAGGAAGGAGAAGGTGTCCGGTCTGAGTAATAATGACATCAAGATAACAAGAACGATGTTGCATGACTAAGAAGAATTTTATCCTTTCTAGATACCAAGCAACTCTGGACACCAATAATGGGGACTATTAACCTTTTGACTATTTTAACACGGTATTTTAACTAGTTCCTAGTTAAGTTGTTTCCCTGCTCTGTTAGTGTCATTTCCCAAGTGGGACTAAAACTGGACCAGTTTGGTCATTTCCCAGGAGAACATCAAAACTGGACCCATTTGGTCATTTACCAAGAAAACACCAAAACTGAACCTGTTTGCCCATTTTCAGCTAGAACATCAAAAATTTGACCACTTTGCTCGTTTCTCAGGAGAACACCAAAAGTGGACCTGTTTGATCATTTGCCAAGTGACACCAAAACTGGGCCAGTTTGGTCATTTCTCAGGAGAACTTCCAAACTAGACTGGTTTTGTCATTTCCTAGGTGACCCCCAAAATTGGACAGGTATGTTAATTTCCTGGGTGACAGCAAAGACTGGACCAGTTTGGTCATTTCCTAAAAAAAAATACAATAATACTGGACCAGTTTTGTTATTTGCCTGGAGAAAACCTGAATTGGACCACTTTTGGGTCTATTTTTAAGAGAGCACCAAAACTGGACCAGTATCATTTCCTAGGTGACAACAAAAACAGAACCAGCTTGGTTTCTCGGGACAACACCCAAACTAGTCTGGTTTGGTTGTTTGCCAGGAGAACAACATAAGTGGACCAGTTTGGTAATTTCTCTGAACATCAAAACAGGACAAATTTGCCAGGTGATGCTAAAACTAGACCATTTTGGTCATTTCCCAGGAGAACATCATGACTGGAACAGTTTGACTATTTTTGAGGAGAGCACCTTTCAACCATTCTGACGTTTCTCAGGAGAACAGCAAAATTGGACCAGTTGGGTCATTTCCCAGGAGAACACTAAAATTGGAACAGTTTAGTATTTTCTCAAGGCAACAACAAAACTGGGCCAGATTGGTACTTTCCCAGGTGACATCAAAACTGGACCAATTTGGTAATATCTCAGGGGAACACTTAAACTGGACCAGATTTGCCATTTCCCCTGTGATACTAAAACCGGATCTGTTTGGTAATTTCTCAGGAGAACCCAAAACTGGAACACTTTGATAATTTCCCAAGAGAACCCAAAGCTGGAACACTTTGATCATTCCCCAACAAAACAAACAACATGGACCACTTTGGTCATTTCCTAGGAGAACATCACAATTGGAACAGTTTGGTCATTTCTCAGGAGAACACTCGAACTTGAGCAGTTTGGTCAGTTCTTATGAGAACATCAGAACTGAATGAGTTTGGCCATTTCTTAGGAGAACTCTCAAACTAGACCAATTTGGTAATTTTATAGGAGAGCACTATAACTGGACCAGTTTGGTCATTTCTCAGGAGAACACCAAAACTCGACCAGTTTGGTGTTTTCCCAGGTGACAACAAAATTCTGCCAGTTTGGTCATTTCCTAGGAGAACATCACAACTAGACCAGTTTGGTCATTTCCTAGGAGACATCAAAAACTGGACCAGACAAAATTCAGGCTTCAAGATGCCGCTACTATTCAGGTATGTAGTTTGCACAGTGCTAATTGACGGGGTTTAAGCTTCCATTACTTGTTAGCTCCAGTGCTAAACTGATGAAGCAAACTTCAAACATTATATATGGCTGATTAACAACATTGACTTTTGGGCAGACCATTGCTGTAAGTGTTAGCTTGGGGGTTTGTTTCTTTAGCTCCAGTGCTCAGGTTTCCCAATCCAAACATCCGAATAATGGACACCCCCCCACCTCCAGAACAAGGTCGGTTACGCAATACAGTTGCAAACACAAACCATGGTTGTTCTGCAGTTGTTACATAAGCTCTGTAAGTGTGGTTCTCTCACTCAGTAACACAAGCCAGAACCACTCTGCTTATCTCTATCTGGCCTTAGCCAACTGGGTTGAGCTGGGGACTGGTTTCCTTTTCTTAAAGAGGTGGTTGGTACAGGTTTGGGGAATGGGCTCTGACCCTTGGTCTGGGTTAAAGAGAAGGCGGCTGAAAGTTTTACTTCACTGCATCACACTGTTGGAATCTTCCTGTGGGAGGATATGCAGGAGAAAAGTCATTGTTTAAGATATTGGTCGTACTCCAGGTACGAACTGCATATTATGCATGGGTTGCCTATCACAGGCTTGGCCTAGTGGTTCAAAGTGTGATTGGTTGCTGTTAGGGCTGCTTGTCACTTCGTTCTTAAAAATAAAGGTGCCAAGATGGCTTCTTTGGAGCGATGCACAGGAGAACAACACTGGTTCCTTGAGGAACCTTTCAATGGACAGTTGTTCGGCATTTCTGTAAATGAGATGTGCAAGAACCTTTTTAGGGTTTCTTTCATTTCTTTGTTTTCTTCCTCCTTCTGGAATGGAACAAAAAGTAAATCTGAATTGCTAAAAAAAAGAGTCTGTCAAGTAGAAACTGGCAAGCTTGGAACTCACATTAAGTCGTAAATCAACCCAGAGGTCAATTACTTTTCCAAACGAACTCACTGAACTTGCAAATTGCCTTAGATTTTTATGCAGATACGAGATCTTTGAGAGAAGAAGAGTTCTTAGTACAGTGACATTGGTGCACTTGTGGATCACAGTCCATTCCCATGTTTAACTAAGAGGAATGGTAACTGGAAAAGCTCACAAAAAAATTGTTTTGCCTGCAGGTTTTTGGCAGGTCATTGACTTGACAAATGACCTTGTGAAGCTTACAGGCTGAGAAGCCCAACAGGTATGGGAAAGCATGAAACAGACCCTCCTACCACCCACAACAGCCTTCGAAATATAAATATTTGCAGTCAACTCCAGAATTATTGGCGGCGTTGAACTAAATGGGACTGAACTAAATTGAATATATAGAAAATAATCTACACTTGCAGGGAGTGATACTTTGGCCTAAACAAGTGAAGCTGCAGGTTTTTATTTATTTTTGCCCTGTGTTTTGGAACAAAAAAAGTTTTCTTTAGTAACGCTTTCTTTTTAAACATAGATTCCAAAAATATTCCCATTAATTAATAATTGACAAAGTGTCCACTGACGAGAATAACAGCACTGAGGCGCTTTCCGTAATGCTTAACGTATTTGGAAATTTAGAACACTTTTTGAGGGATCATTTGTTGAGAAATCTTGGATCACTCCTCCATTAAGGACATTTCCAGTTCCCTGATATTCTTGGATCTTTGCTTGTGGGCTGCCCTCTTCCATACACACCACAGGTTTACAATTGGGTTCAGATCTGGAGAGGACAATCGCAACCATCCCGCAACCATTTCTGTGTGGATTTTGATGTGTGTTTGGGGTCATTATCTTGCTGAAAGGTCCACCAACAACCAAGTTTCAGCCTTCTGGCAGAGGCAGATTTTTGGGCTAAAATCTCCTGGTATTTAGTGGAATTCACAATGCCATTGATTTTCACAAGAGCCCCTGGACCACTAACAACCAAACAGCCCTGAAGCATAAGTGATCCACCATATTTGACCGTGGCCATCAGGTGCATTTCAGTATGCAGTCCCTTGCTGTGCATGACCAAAAAGTTTTTTGATCTGACCTGTTTCCATGTGTAGATCCAATGACAAGGTTCAGGTACTGCATTTTGTGGCTTGCTTCTATGAAAGGCTTCTTTCATGGAGCTCTTCCAGAAAGCTTCATGGAGGTCATGGCGGTGGCGTTTTAAAAAGATTTGGGTTCCACTTTTCCTCCTCACTGTACGTGGGGGCAGTATGCTCATGCATTCCCATTCCTGGCAAATTTTCATGCTTTTCAAACCTTTTTTTTTATTATTATTATCACCCAGGTTGTGTTTAACGGTAATTTCAACTGACTGCTCATTTTTTTGTAACCATTTCCTGATCTGTGCCGATCCACAGCCTTCTGCCTCATTTGAGTTGACGGCTTTTTAGTTTTACCCATGTTGATGGATCACAGACGACAGTGGCGTTCCTGGTGATGAGGAGCAAGAAAAAGTTATTTTTCCCCAAAGATGCAAATTCCTTTGGTTTTTTTTCCGATATTCTTTAGTGGCGCCAATAATTATTCTCCATGTTTTCGAAAGAATGTACTATTCGTAAAATAAAACAACTCTCTAGTATGTGATTTCTGTTAGATGAATGGAAAGCAATTTTTGAAGAACATTTGAATCATTATATGATTGTTTTTGCCCAGTTTCTTGAGAAGTGCCAATAAGTCTGGCATTTAGTGAGAGAATGTACATATATA
>JAILXH010276931.1:6404-18535 GCA_023558415.1 Piaractus mesopotamicus | reverse complement strand
TTTTTTTTTTTTTTTTTGCTGCTTTTTTGTTTCAGAGGGTGGATTCTGGCGATGAAACACGTCTGAACAGCAATACAGTAACATTTGATGTATAAACTTTGTAAAGAAGTTAACTGTATAAGATGTAAAGAAATCTGAATCTTGCAATTCATGCTGAAACTTGCCAGAATACTTCCTGTTCTTGTAAACAGTCTGGTGTTTTTTGTAGCACATCAAAGATTTGAAGCGCTCCCAGTAAGAATACTCATTTATCAGACCTAACACAGCAGCACACAGTATGGCCCAAAAATTCACATCGCATTTTTACCGTGGTATTTATAATTATAATTTATTCTTATAATTCATATAAAACTAATAAAAAGAACCATGGGCTGGGCATCAATGCACTGTTTCCATAGTCTTATAATTGTGGAGACTGTACTAGCTCAAAACTGAAAAATAATCTGACACATACTCAATATGTGGACACAGCTTGAGTTTTCTGGGGTTTTGTTTTTGGAAAATATTTATATGACATTGCAGGTCATGTGACTGGACTGAGCTTGTGTTTGTCACTCGGTGTACGTTAAAGCTGTCAGAAGTTGTGAATGGCCCGTAGCGCAGTGGCGGCTGAGTGTGTTGCTGTGGCGTGCTTTATGTCAGTGGGCCTGAACTTTGTCACTCAGCTGTTTTGGGTGGGCGAGATAAGGGGGCCCTGATATAATGGCCCCGCTCTCCCCTGCATGCACAACCATTGTACGAGCCCAGCTTGGAAACGCTCCACCATGGAGTGGCTTTTGATCGCCGTGGCAACCTGCCTGTTAGCCTCCTGCCCTGTCAAAGGTAAGTGCTGGAAGCGGCCAGAGCTGGGCGGACACAGGCCACACAGAGCATAGCTCCCACCACACAGCTGTAGCCTAAAAGAGTGAGTTAGTGGCCTGGGATGTGAGAGCTGAATGGAGGTTGAAGATGGACACTGATGTAATATCTGAGGCTTCTGTTTACAATTTAGTTCTGTTGCTGTTGCTTGGTCCAATGTCAGCTGACGGTCAGTGCCATGGCCTTTTGTGGTCAGGGCCTTGTATGAGTGGGTTAGTGGTGGGAATTTTCTAAGGCATCAAGGCATCTTGCTGTTTATCTCAAGGGGACGATTGGAGATGGGAATATGAAGAAGGACTTCGGCATTACAGCGAGGAAGCCCTCAAAAAGGTATGGTCATGTATTTCTATGGATGTTTTTGGCCATCTCTTATTTCTGGTACGGCCTAACCAACTAAACTACCTCATTGTTTCAATGTTGGTGAATTGAAGTAAGTGGATCTTTGTTAATGCTTTCTGAGTACCTGATGGTCCCACATCCTAAAAGTACAAATGCCAAAAAGGTTTCTTTAAAGCAATTCCAACAAAGAACCACTTTTGGTTTCCTAAACATTAATCAGTTAAGTGGTTTCCATAGTTTTGTTTCAATAACAATACATTAAAAAAGGCTCTTTAGGGATGCTAAGGTGGCTCTTCTGTGGCATTGCTTAAAAAAAATTTATTTGAATAATGTTGTGCTCATGTGTTGCTTTCCTTTCAGATAAATTAGATGGAACAGGATTTCCACTTATGTACTGCTGTGTTCTTCTCTTTCTGTATTACCTTTCACAGGAGTATCCTGAGAAAACCAGGCCAGCAAGTTTTAAACATCCGCCTTTCCGGTGTCCTGACATGACTCCCTCTACTTCCATACCTACCTCAGGTAAGCTGCTCTGGAATCAATACATGGATCAATATCCATAATCCACAAGGGCAAACACTGCATTTGAGTAAAGCTTGCTGATCTAAGAGAGTATTGGGTTTCTGTCCTGCCACAGCCTTATTTTGTAATGGAAGTCCTATAATTTTTTTTTAGCCTACCGTTGGGCACAAAGGTACGCCAAAACGTCATCTCAAAAAGATAAAAAAAAAACGATGGCTCTGGCATCAGGTAGCCTATTTGTAATGTAAGACATTGAACACTTAAGATATCTGTTTCCTATCCCCACCACTGTGAGCAATTCTGACTTGGTAAGTTTCTCTACAACAGAGCATTTCACATCAAACCACTCTGAATGACTGGGAATCTGACCTGTAGTGTTATGCAAAACTTTACCTTTTATGTTAAAAAATAGAACACTTCTTTTTTTGAAAGAATGATGCACAGTTTAGGTTTTAAACACTGGTGTTTATCCGATATTGCATTCCTCATTTTGTTCTCAGTTCAGTTTTATTTGTGCAGCGCTTTTCATAACTGCCGTTGTCACAAAGCAGATTTATGGAAATCTGACTCCAGGTGCCAAGTGAGTAAGAAAGGAAAAAACTTCCTAAAAACAAGAGGAAAAAAATATGTGACAAACAAAGGAGAGCCTGTCAAAATAAAACAGTAATAGAGCAATAAAACAGATGAGTAGAGTGAAAAGTAACTGGATAATAAATATTCAATGACAAAAATGAAAAAGTAGAGGAAACCAAAGCCTGCAAGAAGTAGTCTGTATGGATTGGATGTTTAATTTATCCGTGCAGGGAACCGCCAGCACCAGCCCAGTCTGTAGAAGAAGTGATGATGGGCTATTTACTAGTCTCCTTGACCTCCAGCTGAGGTTTTCAGTCTTATTAGGAGGGTGAAGAGACATGATTTCAGGCTTTTTTGTACACAGTAGTAGAGAGTCAAAGCACATACAGATGGTCACGTGGTGGCCAAACTGGTCCGGATTGCAGGTGACCAGGATGATCTGATCAAGGTTGATCTAGCAGCAGCACGCTCTGTGATGTGCTTAAAAAGTGCTTCAGAAAAGTGATTAAAACCTAGACGTTTGGATGTACAGTGTACCATAATTGACCTAAATGTATTTTATGCTGTTATAAAGAATGTTCAGGTACAGAATCTCTCTGACTTGGTTCCTCTGTGTTTATAGTTGAGCTGGTTAAGGCAGCAGACATCAAAGTCATCGCAGCTCTTGGGGATTCACTGACGGTGAGTGTGGTCCTCTGCCCTCCGTTGCTCTGACATCACATTTGTGTTTCTTCACAGTAAACCATCTGTCAAACCCTCCATTCATATGTCAACAGCACAGAACAGTGTTCATTGATTACCACAATACAGTAGTTCTGAAGGGAGCAGAACGAACATGTAGACAGATCGAAAAGAAACACTAAATGATGGCAAATAAAGTATGTCCTCTGCTTTCTTACATGAGGTGTGCAGGTGTGGGTAGTAAACAGTTACATTTGCTCAGTTACATGTGCTGTAACTGTGTTTTGTAATGATAATGTGTGTACTTGTACCCAAGTATATACGTATGGTTTGTTGGTTATTGTGGAAATTGTGCTTTCTGTATTCAAAAGCTCATAATTTCAGCTATATGGTTATTTATTAATCAGTACTTTGGGTCCAGTTGAACACTAGTAAACAAGAAATCTTTCACCTAACCCTCCATTTTAAAACAAATGCTGAGACCCTAAACCAAATGCAGATGTTAAACCACAGATCTCCAGTGCTAGCCATCGTCTAACACATGACTTAATTTCATTAACATTCTGAAAGATATGACTGTATAAAGAGAGCTAAATTGTCATATATCTAAATCTGTCTAAAAACATTGTCTGTTGATAATAAAATGTCTGTGAGAAAGATTAGACACACTAATTTCTAAAATCAAGCATAAAAAATGAACTGAGGATGGAAAGTTTTGAGTTTTGGTCTGTAAAGGATAAACTTAATTTAAAGGTAACTTTAGCTTGGAAAGTAATGAGAGAACTAGCACGTAACCTTGGTGTACTAATGGACTCTTATCTCAGTTTTAGCAGTCGTGTCAAAGCAGTTACTAAATCAGCTTTTTAGCATTTTAAGAACATCTACAAGATAAGATTTTCTGATAAAAGCAGACCTGGAGAAACTCATCCACACCTTTATTTCCAGCAGGATTGATTCATGTAATGTTCTGCTTATTGGACTCCCAGAAAAGACAGTCGAACAGCTTCAGTTTATTCAAAATGCAAAGTTCTCATTAGGAGTAAAAGAAGGAAACGTCCTTACACTGGCTACAAGTGCATGGCAAATAATGCCATCTTAGCAAGTGAAATAATCTTAAACCCAGTCAGTATGTCAATTATATTTCGAATATCAATAAAGTCGTTTTGTTACTTGTTTTAAGTGATTTTAGGAAGTACAATTAACTGTATATTATATATATTGTCACTATATTGGCTTATTTGAAGCGTATTTATTACAACAAGCAAAATTATCTGCCAGTATAGTGAGATATATGACTTACTAAAATCTCTTAAAACGAGTAACAATTTCTAGAAATAAATTAAATAATCTTGTAATAAGGCAACAACCATCTCAAAATGAGAAATAAGATATATTCACTCTTTATTTAAGATAATTTGACTTGCCAAGATATTTTTTTTTTGTAGTAGGCTGTACTGTATTGCTGATCTAAAAGTTGTTCTGCTGCGGTGATATGAGGCAAACAGAACTCTTAGATTATTAGGAACTAGTCACTTAGTCCTGCTGAAGGTAAAGACTAAACTTGGAGAAGCAGTGTTTATCTACTGTGCTGCTCTTAAATGTAAGCACCTGACAGAGAGCATTAGAAGAGCCCCAATACTAGACACTGGGCTGAATACGTTCCTTTTTGAGCAGCTTTCTGCTCACTTTAAAACACTGTTTAGCTCTACTGCACTTCTCTCCTGTAACAGCACTTTACTATCTTAATGTAACTTTTAAAATAATTTTTTAATTTAAGTTTTCATGGCTTGTTTTTAAATCTATTGCTTTGAATTGTTTAATTTCTGGTCTGCACATTTTTAGAATTTAATTTGAATTATCTTTGTATTTTCTCATTAGTAAAGCACTTTAAATGACTGCAGTGTAAAAGGTGCAATATAAATAAACTTTCTTTGCCTGGCCTAATAAATAAAAAAAACAAGACCTAAATTGTATTCAGAGAGTGTCTCTAGACACCTTTTGAGCACTGTAGATCCTGGATGTACTATAAAGTCCATGTGCAGTTCTGTAAGTTTGTCTGTGCGAAAGTAGTTTTTGATCCTGGTGCTTTTGTATTTCTCTTTAAGCTGTTTTTTAGAAAGGTGGTTTTACTTTTACTCTGTGTTACAGACTGCCATTGGGGCAAATGCAACCACAGTCCTTGGTATACCTATTGAATTTCGTCATGTGTCATGGAGGTGAGTATTCCATTGTCCTGTATCTCAGTATGAATAATGATTTTGTTTATTCCTTGTAAATTACGTGACTTATCCTGATGCTTAATTGACTGTGGAATATTTCTTGTAGCATTGGTGGCTATGGAACTTTCCAAGATGTTATAACACTTGCAAGTAAGTACTTATGAGGCTTATTCATTATATATAGTTAAATTTTTATAGGCGTGCACAGTGATATCAGGATAATTTTGGCATCAGCAGATTATTGCTTAAAACATCTGTCTGATATTTCAAACCAAGACTTGATGTATTTGTTGTACAAATACGTCATCAGTTCAGGTGATGCTAGTCTGCATTTTAACCTTCAAGAAATAAATGTCCTGTTTCTCCATAACACTAATCCAGGTAGATGAAATCCCAGTTTTTAATTTTATAAATCTTTATGTATCAGTATGGACGTACATTTGGCATTGGAAAGTATGTCCATAAAATGATATCAGTATTAGCTTAATATATTCACATCGGTGTGCACCGTTTGTTCTGAAATGATGCTGTGCACCAGAGTTAGCTAACTTGCCCCTTTTTCAATCTGCAGTCCCAGGACACTTGATGATAAACTGAATACAAAACACAGTCGGTGCAGTCGCAATACTGAGCTAAATACAATAGAGAGTCTTGATTATGATCGCACTCCTATTCTACTCTGAATGTAACATTATAAATATATAATACCGCGATTACCTCTAGAATTTTATGACAGACTCATATTGTGTATCAAAGGGTCTGTAAATATACAGGTGTCTTCCAGGTACATAGCTGAGTTATTCTCACAAACATGGCAGCTACAGTCAAATAAAATGACAAAGTTTATCTCGCTATGGTAACACAGTAAGGCTTGAAGATAAATCTGCAAATATTTTTTTTTTTCCACAGTTTTTCTGTTCACAATCTGTATTCTTTTGTCTAAGTATTTTAAAGCTATTACTGAATTTTGAATTTATCTGAATTTATCAAACTACCTCTACATTGACAGCCCCTGAGGTTTTCTTTTTACTTGTACCACAGAACATCTTGTTTTGGTTCACGTTTTTAATTTACAAGGAAAAGTAATGAAAAGTAATGCTAACTGATTTTTTCTGATTAAAAAGGCAAAAAAAGAGTACAAAATGACAAAAAAAAAATTCTCAAACTTTTTGCTGTGCCATATAGAGCTCTGACTGATTTACTAAATGAATATTGTGATATGCATGATGCTTATGACACTCAAATATCTATGAACATGTTTTGAGGCCGTTACATGAGAATGACTCAGCTTTGCTTTGTGTTTCAGACATCATCAGACTGTTCAACCCCAGTGTAGTGGGTCCTGCTCCAACCAAAACTGTCCATGGAACCCCAGCTCCTCTCAGTGAGACTGGCTTTAACCTCGCTGTGACGGGACACAACACTTTGTATGTCTTAGTTTGGAAACTGTCATTCTCAGTGGACTTTTAGAGCTAATTCGGGTTTATACAACATCCAAACGTTTGTAGATACCTGCTTATCCAGTGTTTTTCAATTCCCTGTAAATAGGGAATTTGTCCTTCTGTTTGCTGCAGTAACAGCCTCTACTCTTCTGTGAAGGCTAGATGTTGGAACATTGCTGTGAGGATTTAATTGCATTCAAGAACAATAATGAGGTCAAGTACTGATGATAATTAGTTCTGGATCACTTCACCTCATTCCAAAAGTATTGGATGGAGCTCCATCACTGCAGAGAACGCAGTTCCAATGCTGTGGGGCTTTATACTTTATTCTCCTCCAACTGACTTTTAGCATTGGACATGGCGTCCACGTACAGTTGCTCCAGAGAGTCCGTTTACAAGCTGTGTGCGCACAATTGAACACTTGTATTAGCAATGTGCACACCTCAAAGTAGCTGAATTCACTGATTAGATGGGATGTCTGGATACTTTTGGACATATTTGTCTGTTATCCATGGATGAGGTCATAAGAGGAATGAAACACTGTGGTGAGTAAGTTAGCTGCAAGCAATATGTCTGTGTAGTTGTAGTGTAGCAATTATGTTGGCTTTTATAACATCACAAAAACAGTGAATTAAAATTCAACAAGCTGTTTTTGCAGATTCGTATTTGTAGGCTGCATGTCCTGAGCAGTAAATGATACCTTTTGAAACTTTAACAGTGTTTACATACTACATGAAACGCTGTTGAAGGAAGCATACTCTGAATTCTCTGTGTTATTTTCTGATTTATGCTGTCATTAGCTAAATAATAATGCAAATCAAATCGTAAAATTATGTTTGTGCTTTTTTTTTTTTTTTTCCCTCTTCAAGTAATCTTCCTGGACAAACCAGACATTTGATTGACACCCTGAAAACATATGAGGTAATAAACGGACTCTCTTGGAATTCACAGACCCATGTAAACGACCATGAACTTTCTTTACTGATAATTATAATCACCATCTCTGTTGCTACACTTCCTATCTGTGTACAGTACTGCAGATGAAACCAGAAGATTGCCTGTTATCTCATTTTCTGTAACGTGTGTTGAGAATAAAGGAGGTAAAAAGCTGTGATCTTTTTTCACTATCTCTAACTACAGGGC
Source organism: Piaractus mesopotamicus (assembly GCA_023558415.1). NCBI lineage: Eukaryota > Metazoa > Chordata > Actinopteri > Characiformes > Serrasalmidae > Piaractus > Piaractus mesopotamicus. The sequence continues at coordinate 10,758 of JAILXH010276931.1, read as the reverse complement.
GTTAACTTTGACGAGGACTGGAAACTGCTGACCATTCTCATCGGCATGAACGACATCTGCGATTACTGCAAAGACAAGGTATTGTCTTCATGCTTCTGCAGATAGAAAGTGGAGGAATTTAAGTATAGCCTGACATTGAGGTCATATTTCACTGAAACTTTACATAACTACACAATTGCTTGCTTCCAATTATGGTCACAACTCCACGATTAAACTGGATTGCTCTATTAAAAAGGTGATTGATTACTTTATGAATTGGTAAGGATTATTATTTTATATTTGGGCCTGCCAATGGGCCCAAAGTTTTATTATACACATCTTTTATCCAAGAATAGCTCAACTAGTTTGCATTGAAGTCTCTGTAGTTACTGAAAAATAAGCCTTGGTATGTAATAATACTGTAATAATATTTTGAGAGGTTGATTATTAGGCTAATAATTAATATAAAAAAAAAATAAAAGACATGTAATAGATTGAGAGCTCTACCTCAGATGATGAATTCTTTTCTGTTTTCAAATGAAGTGTACTGGTAAAATCTTCAGATAATGCTGATTTGCTCAATGCTATTCTTTGTGACAGAGTCTATGGGAATATTTCATTATCTTTATGACTAATATTAGGCTGAAATGCTTAAATTCATGTCCCAACCTTAACAATCTGCACCCTAACAAGCGGAGGCACGAGTGAGTGGCCTCCCTGAGGAGGTGTGTTCTAAAGAGCATGTCCTTCACTGAGACTTATCACACAGGAGAGCTGTAGGGCAAATCTTAATTCATTTTCCTCTGTTTATATTCACTCTTTTTTTTTTTTTTTCTTCTTCTTCTTCAGTCTCTCTTTTCAGTGGAGAACTTCGTTCACTATATGAGCGTGTCTTTGGAGATGCTGATGAACGAGGTAACACAAGATTTTAAGGCTCTCTTGAGATATAAGCCATAAAACTGGCCCTCTTGCTCAGATTGTGTTGATAATATTATTAAATCGTCTTAGACTCATCTAAGAATGACACTGATTTTATACTTTTTATAAGTCAATCTTGAAACAGCATGTGTGTCTTTGTGCTGTCGTGTTTCAAAGCTATAAGGAATCTTTTTGCGTGTCCTCAGTGTGAGCGGAAAGGCCTGATGAAGCATTTGGGGGAGGGGGTCACACTATTTTTAGACTGTATGTGTTTTACTTCTTTACGGCATTTACATAGTCATCTTTATTTCTGTGCAGGTCCCTCGAATGATAGTCAATGTAGTTCAAATTTTGCCCATGGAGACGCTGCGCGAGGTGCAGAAGCCGACCCCAGGCTGTTTGCTCCAGAGGTACTTCACATCTCTGGGCTTTTCACCTGAAAATCTTTTGTAGATTGACTTATTCATCAATTACTTATTGGCTTATTGGTCATTTATATTTTAAACTATTACTTCAACAAATCTCCTTATTCATTAACATGTATTAATTAAAATAAAAATGTATTAATTATGCTAGTATTTATGTATGCAATATAACTTTTTAATTATAAGTAGTTGTAGTATACATTGAAATGTCATATATATACACACATATATATGCTACAATTACATCTACCAACTTAAATATAGTATTATGCATAGTAGTTTTTAATATATTATGAATAATTCATAGAAATCATGAGTGTATTATTAATTAATTTGAATGTTAATAATGTCAATAAACGGTCATTGTACTATATGATGCCACTAATACTACAACTAGTAGTAATAATAATAATAATAATAATAATAAAAATAATATTAATACTACTATTACAAGTACTTTATATATAATATATAAATGCAAACACAGCATGTGGGAATAGATGCCAATAGATAAAACAAGATAACTAGATAACAATATTATGTTATACATAACTGTGCTTTATGGTTTAGGCAATGCTCCATTATCTTAAGTGGAGTTTAAGATCTGCTAATGTAACTGACATTTAATAGTGTATACTGCATTATACTGCATATTGACGTTTTTCCATGTTGATGATTGAAACTTTATCCAGTTGTGATCAGTTAGTCTCTGGTTGTTTTGTGAAACTCAGGCCTATCTCTGTCCCTTACTCTCATCTTCTGTGCTCCCCAGGTCTTTCTGCTCCTGCCTGGTGAAGCCAGCCACAGGCTCTGCTGATCTTAAAGAGCTGATTGAGGTCAACCTCCAGTTCCAGGTGTGTAAGTCCTAATCAGAGAATTGGGTACTTGGTGGTGTCTGTGCAGGTGTATGTTATTCCTCAAACAACAAGCTTAATTTAGCAGAATTGGTTAATGGATGTTATTGCTTGCCTTACATAACTATGTTAAGTGTCTGATTTAGTTATAAAGTGAGAGAGTTCAGCAAAAACTTTACTCTTACCCCAAATGCAGTCCATCAGCCAAGACAACTTTAGTGAATAAAGTTTGCTTGTTCAATTTTGCACTGGAGCTACAAGGCTAATGTAGCTAACAAGTAATGAAACCTTGTAAGTATAGAACGAGTTCAGAACCATGCAAACTGCATGCCTAAAGCATCACACTTGCTTCTAATTGTTCTGAGATGTTTAATGTCTAAAGGACTTGCTTCTATGACTTCTAGCACTGTATGACATACTGTTATCTATAAATATCTTATAGATAAAAACTGTAGCAAAGTTTGTCTATTTTTGTCCATTATAGATCTTGTAATTCGTATTGTCTGAAAACAAAAAAGGATAAGTTTCCATCGCTTGTTAGCTACATTAGCCTTCTAGCGTCAGTACATAACTAAAGAAACAAACTTCAGAAACCAACCATGTCTTGGCTGGTTTCCACCAGTTATTGTAAGGAGAAAACTCTGTGTACATGAGATTTTTGGTCAATTTATTGCTAATCTCAAACTCTGTTTATGCGTATGGAACATATGCACAAAGTGTAAGTATATGCTAAATATGCTAGATGAATTTCTTTGTATCCCAGACTGCCCTGGAGCAGCTCCTCTACAGTGCCCGTTTCTTTAAGAGCGACTTTGCTGTCGTTCTTCAGCCGTTTCTGAAGTATGCTGACCCTCCACGGCACCCTGTAAGAAACATCCTGTGCTTGGTTACTGCTGACAGCTCTAAACACTGCCTTATAGTTTTCATTATAAAAAGAATAAAAATGCTTATTTTTGATAAGCGTAACATTGTCTAACACCTCTCTTTTTCCTCGTTAGAATGGAAAGATTGACATGAGCTTCTTCACCCCAGACTGTTTCCACTTCACCATGAAAGGACATGAAGAGCTGGCTAAGGGTGTTTGGAACAATATGGTGAGATTAATGTTGATTCATGTACTCTTCTTTTTTTAAAGGCTATTTTGCCAGAAGTAATGGAATTTCAAGTCCTCACGCAAGAAATAAAACTACAGATGTGACATTTGGTTTGGCATGATTTTTTTGCTGGTTTATTTCTCCATGCTTAACTGTTTATCTTTTAGAGATGCTTAGATACAGATCAGTGGGTTATCTAGGATCTTATCGGCCCCACTGCAAAAAAAATCATATATCATGTAGGTTGTGAAGGATCTGTTACAACATTTAGCAGATGCTTTGTTGTCCTTTCAGAGACATTCTCATTCTAGGCAGTACAAATAGGTTACAGTCCAAAGTACCCTTGAGCTAAGACACTGCCAGAAACGAGAGCCAGTGCTCATTCCTATAAAGAAAGATACATGGTAAGACAAGCATAAGTGCAATACAAAACATTTCAGTAAGTATTAGATTAATGTTTATTTAAAAGCTTCACTAATAGATGGTCTTTAGTAGGCGTTTGAAGATAGTGAGAGATTCTGCTATATGGACAGCCAGTACACATTCTGTCCACCACCAGGGTGCCAGGACAGAAGAGTTTTGATGCTCGTCTTCCATGCGTTTTAAAGGATGGCCAGTCAAGCCAGGCTATACTTAAAGCTCGAAGGGCTTGAGGTGCAGCTTAAGTTTTGATCATTGTAATGGGGTAGGGAGGGGCTGGTCAATTTTTTGCTTTATACAGGAATCCAGTGAAGGGAAGCAGGGAAGTAGCAGTGGAGTGACATAAGTGAACTTAGTAAAATTAAAGACAAGCTGAGCTGCTGTATTTTGGATCAGTTGCAAAGGCTTGATGATCTGCATAGGAAGACCAGCTAGGAGAAATTTGTAGTAGTCAAGCCTTGAGATGATGAGACTCAACAAGCACCTGAGTGGCTTCCCTAGAAAGAAAGGGTCCAATCCTCCGGATGGTGTACCAGAAAAAACCTGCATGACCGGGTCAGGTTTGCAATATGAGCCAAGAACAATAACTGGTCGTCCAGAGCACTAAGGCTTTTTGCATCTTAAGGTTGAATGACCAAAGAGTCTCTCAGATAAGATGGCAAGA
>JAILXH010276913.1:17137-28488 GCA_023558415.1 Piaractus mesopotamicus | reverse complement strand
TTTTTTTTTTTTTTTTTTCTCCCTCGTTGACCTTTTCCTGATGCTGTTAGTGTGATTGAGGCACAGGCAGTAATGATCATCCCTCCTTCTCTCCTTCCCCCTTCCTCTCCTCCTTTCCTCCTCTTTCACTCTCTTGGCTAGATAATGATGGCAGCGGGTGTAACCCTGTAGATGACTCTCTGCCCGTGTATGACAGTCTGAAGTTCTGTGCCAGCAAAAATACCGACAGGATCTACATCTACGACCAGGTAACACACACACACACAATGGTGGCTTCATTTTTCCCTCTTCCACTCTCTCTTTACACAGAGAATCCAAACTAGACCAGATTAATAAGCTCTGTTCTCTTTATCACACTTTATCCTTTCTTGCCATCATTCTTTTCCCTGCCACTAAATCTCACTCTCTCTTTCTCTCTCCCTGTTTTTCTTTCTCTCCTTAGCACACTCACTTCCTCTTTGTCTCTTTCACTCCTTCTTTCTCTGTCTCTCCTTCTCTCTCCCTCTCTCTGTTTTTCTTTTTCTTTTGCTCTCCTTTTTTTAAAGATGTGTTAAGTGTTGGTAATTGATGTATTTAAAGGCCTACATCCTACAATTTTCTTGCATTTAATTTTTTCACTTGAGGTCCACTTATAACGTTTCTGTGGGTTTATGTACCAAAACCAGTCACAATTCATCATTTCATGACAATTTTCCAAGCTCTCTTTATCCCTTAGAGTTAAACAGGCTGTGCCTTTAAGACGGATATATGTAAATGATGTTCCGATTGGCTCTGAGCTGAAACACCTCTTAGAACAGGCATGTCAAACTGGGGACCTTCCAGGCCAAAGTGCTGCAGAGATTAGCGTTTACCCTCATCTACTGCTCTGAATTCTGTTCATGAAGCCTTTGCTAATTAGCTGACGAGCTGAATCAGGTGTGTTTAATGAGGCAGTGATGCTGAAGTCTGCAGTGTTTTGGCCCACAAGGACTGGAGCCTGACACATGTGACACAAGTTCAACATGAATGGGCAGAGATAAACTGCTGAAGGCTGAATAGGTGGATATATGTAAATGAGCTCTCATGACATCACAGACACGATGAATTTAAAACAAGCTGTTTTGCTTTATTTTAACTTTATTTTTTTTTAAAAAGGAAATTCTGTTTTCCATGGTATGAGCCCTTTAAAATCATGTAAATCTCCCCCCCCCCCATCTGTCTCTCTTTGTCTCTGTCTCTGTCTCTCTCTCTCTCTCTCTCTCCCTCCACCGTGGGTCTCTCTCTCTGTTTTATCAATTTGTCATTCTCCTCCCTACCACTGCATCCTTCTCTCTCTCTCCCCATCTGTCTCTATCTCTCTCCCTCTTTCTGTTTCTCTCTTTATCAGATTCTGTCAGATTTTGTCTTCCGTACCACTGTACTCTCTTTCACTTGCTCTTTCTCTCTCTCTCTCTCTCTCTCTCTCTCTCTCTCTCTCCCATTTTATCTCTCTCTCTATCTCTGTCCCCCTCCATGTCTCGACCTTTTTTAATTACTGTCGTTCTCTTTCCTACCACAGTATCACTTTCTATCTCTGGTTTGCTCCTTTCTTTCTTTCTCTCTCTCATTCTTTTGACTTTCATTCTGTTTCTCGCTCCTTACTTTCTTTCATTCTCTCTGTCCTTTCTTTCTTCCTTTCTTTCATTCTCTCTCTTTCTTTCTTTCTTTCTCTCTTTATGTGTCTGTATGGCTTTCCTCTCTATCTTGCTTTTTCAGTCTGTCTATCTCTCTCTTTATCCCTCTCATGTGCTCTCTTTCCACACCGGCTGTGTAGACCGAGCATGCTTATCTCAGCGGAGGCTAAATAAAATGTTCTCTCAAGTTGAAATTGCGTGCCATCATTTATGTTGTCTCCACTCGGCATTCCTGAACCTCTCTGAAGCCGTTTTAAACAGGAGGAAATATGAGCACAAGGGCCTTTAATTGACTTAGATTGAGAAATATTATCAGAGTTAGATATTTAATAAGACTTTTTCCTCTGGCTATTTCAGCTCAGGAGTGATGAATGGAGGGGCTACGGGCAGAGCTTGGGAACAGAGAAAGAAAGGCAGAAGTAAATGGAGCAAGAGTGAGAAAGAAAGACGGTGACAAAGGGAGAGAGACCTAAAAAGACAGAGAAAAGAAGGTAGAGGGAGAGAGAGACGGACAAACTGAGAACAAGAGACAAGAAAGGTTTAGAAATGCCTGCAGTGAATTCAAATGGAAATGATTCAGTGCTGTTATATATCATATACCTAATAACGTCCGAGGTGGCCCATAGATGCTGCACCTCCTTACACTAACGCACGTTCATGTACAAAGCTTGAAACAGCATATCAGATTATGCTAATTCACACTCATCAGGCTGACTCTGGCATCTCGGAAGGATGATCAGACTGCCTTCCCCGAGCAAGACAGAAATTGTGTTTTACATGCATTAGAGAGAGAGATTTGTGCACGAATGTCTTTAGCTCTTCATGGCGTTAGTTCTGTAGGACTCCCTGCTGTCTCCTCTAGCAACAGCAGCAGCAGGGCGGTGTTCTGCACCATCAGCAGTTGCACAGGGAGAGAAGAAAAGAGAGGGGAAAAGAAGGCTTTTTTGTTCTTATATGGCTTTGGTAGAGGGCGTTTTGTATGTGTGTGAGTAATGGAGCATTGCAGATCTACAGGAAAAGGAACAGCCCTGCAGCAGCTGCTAGTACATAGCATCCCAGTCACTTGTAATAGCACCAGGTCTGGATGCAGGCAAAAAAGTGGCCACATAAATCTGGAATTCCACCAATTTTTTGAAAATCTCTATAGTCAATAATTAAAAGAATCAAATCTACACTACAAGTTTACACTAGAGGTGTGCCCTCCAACTAATTCTGTTATTTGCGTATTCATAATAGTTCATGAATGCATATCCAGTTGCCCACAGGGAAGGATAAACAATGGGCAAATGAACTTTGGCTGAAAATAATGTAGGGCTGTAAGCTTACCTTTTCGGATGACAGCACTGATGTTGCACAAAAATGTAGTAGCGTGCAGAGGACTACACTTGAAAACAGAACTACACTTGAAAAGAGAAATCAGTAGATTGAATAAATAGCAGATTCTTTCATGTTTCAGAGTAGCAAAGTATAACATACTTACTTAGGAATATGAGGAAAACCTTCACGTTTCACTGAATTGTTAGCCTGCATATCTTCCCATAATGAACTGTAACAAATACTCAAATAGTGATTTTAGTATTCGAACACTGGCGTCTTGCACAGTTAACCGAGCATTTCTGTACTCATGCATATCCCTATTTTTCAGTGTTTCCTTCCAAAGTTTTCCTTTGGTTTAGCTGAGGAGCTACGAGGCTAAAATTGCTAACAATCAGTAGAAGTCAATAGTCATCCCAGTCTTTTCTATAAAGACTTGCCCACTCACTCACCCAGACTTCACCAGCTGCACCAGTTGCAGTGGCTATGTTGTCATTCATCTATGCAACAGGATTGTACAGCAAATACACATGGTTTTTCGATTAAGCTGTCTTGGTCGTTGAGAAGCAAAGGGAAATCTTTTAGCCAGTGCAGGTTTAAATCATAACCCAGCTAGTTTAACTGTAACGAGAAGCAGTCCTCGTCTTCTACATGAGCTAAATTATTTTCTGCTCAGTAGATAGTATTGGAACATTTTGGCTTGACTAGTTAATGCTGAGAAGAGTGAATTATCTTTTGTAACTTTTCTAGCTCTCATGGGTAGCCTAGCCGTGCTCTTTCAGACGTCTTCAGATTCGAGGTTTGTGGCGCTTTAAGGCACTCGTGTTTTGTAGTGTTGTTAGCAGAGTAACACTTTGCAGATTAGTCATTTGAACTACTAAACACTGACAGATTGCCAGGCTAAACACTAACATTTGTGCGATGTAACTTTCGTTTCGGTGACTGTCAAGACATATGTCATAATGTTTGGTGTCATGACTGCTAACTACAGTACACAGCAAAAAAAAAATATAAGATATAAGCAGAGATATAAGCAGTCATGACATCAAACATTATGGCAGGGGTCGGCAACCCGTATGTTAAGAAGCCACAACATTTTGTGTCCATTATATTGGAGTAACATTTTACCACCTTGGCTGTAAATGTCTTAGTGTGTGCTAGATGAGGCTAAAGAATGTAAACGAAAATCCAGACTTACTTTGCTCTGCTTTAAATAAAGTAGAACGGTTTCTTGTAAAATGTCTCTTGTCATTTACCAGCTTCTTGTTCAAATTTTCCAGTTCCACCTTAAATGGTGCAGCAGTTACATTCTGGCACCTCAGGCACCATTAAAGGTGGAATGGGAAGAAGCAGACAAGTAAAGTGACTTAAGTTTGGTGACCTTTTTAGTGGCTGATAGTTTCTCGTTGCAGATTTAATGTGTCAGGAAACCAGCTGCAGTGCTTATAAACGCAAATTAGTCTGTCCATTCTTCTCTAAATGATCAAAGTTCACCTTAAATCTTTCTTTTTCTTGCCATTTTGTTAGCTAAATGTCTGCATTGTTATGGTGACCAGCAGTCTGCCAGCCAATCTTCAGGGTTAAAGGGTAAATTAGCAGTTATACATTTACTTCCAGCGTTTAAGAAACTGTGTTAGAACGATCAGTTAGAACGATCAGAAAAGCTATACTTTTACTGCTAAGTAGGATTCATTTATTTTCACCTAAAAATCTGCTGTGGAGCTGCAAGGGGGCAGTACAAGAGCCAAATGTGCCTCTAGAGCCGCATGTTGACGACCCCTGTGGCATCTTATGACATCTGCTATGACAGAGTCAGAATTGTTCAGCATTGGTGACAGGATCTAGACATCTGAAGACAGGTGCACAGGTCACCAGGCTTGTCTGTAAGGGGTCAATGTGACTGCGGCTTTCATTTTAGCCAAGTTTTGTAATAAAGTTTTTTTAAGAGGCTGCTTACACCTTATATTAACTTGTTTCATGTATGAATTGGATCTGGATATACTTTCACTGGATTCCATTCACGTGTATGCCCAGTGTGACCAGATGAGATCTTACTTTTGTGCATGAAAAGCCCCAAGACATGCATCGTTTACATTTTACTTCTACAGTTTACTACGTTACCATACAAACCGAACGATAACTCAAGCCTTGCGTCTTCCGTCTTGCGTACCCTTAGCAATACAAAATGAGTTACCCCTGGTTGTATAAGTGATCAGTTATTTGCAGACTGAGACCAACTGATTAAACAAGTGGAATCAGGTGTGCTGCTGTTTGATTAGAAAGAACACTTGCAGCCACACTGGCCCTTTGTGATTGGTGACTCTTGGTTTGGTGCCTCTGAAAGCTGCATCACAGAAAGTCATTACACGAAAGGGTTATGAATATGTTCCCTAATGCATGAGACTTTTACAATAGTTTTGTGAGAAAGCTTTTGGCCTTAAAAATGGTGAAGAGGTGCATGCTGAGTGCTGTATAGTAGAATAGTACCCCAAAAACTCTCTTTTCCCCCAGATTAACTGCGATTTTAACATTGTCAATATTACTTATAAATTTTAGAAAACATGTTTTGGTTTCCTGGTTTACGGTGCGATGCAAAATTATAGATAAGGATGTTGTGGATGGCTTTCAGGAACTACTGAGGTACAGCTACTTCCGATCATGGGATTTATGTTTGTTTTAACTAGTAATAAGTAATAAGTATACTTCAGAGTTTTAAATGATAGACGTTTCAGTGGCCATTGATTTTATTAACTTGTTGTCTGCCCCTCAGTTTAAACAAAATTGTTCTCACTTAGGATATGTTTAATGCAGTTTCGGGCCGTAAACGTCATACACATATTTCCACGCCTACCAGTGCTGCATTTCCCGTTCCACAGAAGGAACACTTTTTAATATCTTTGTGCATACAGAATTGAATCCAGAATTTAGTTGATGTGTGTGTGTGTATAGTGTAGATTTTTCAATGGCTTTAAATGCGGCTCAGCCAATCAAATTTAAAAACTGGAATTATACATTTTATGATTAATATTTTGATGGTCACGTTAGTCTCGCTGTTGCATCTTAACCTACATGTAACATCCTAACAAATGAATTATGCTGACATTTTGCAAAATCATAAAATTCCCTTTTAAGTAATCTTAAATAGACTTTATTATGTGGTTTCATGGTTAGATTTCTGGGGTTTTGGACTTCAAGATGGCCATTTTTATGCCTTGCCCAACATAAGCAAGTCTATTTGAGATTACTTAACAGATCAATGCATCCCAAAACTACTGCTTTACTAACACTGCTGTTCTCTTATATATATGTAATAAATAGCTGCTGTTTATATAACATATATAAACATGCATAAACTGCTCATGTCTAATGTTGATAAAGATATAATGGCTACAGTTCCTTCTAGAGAGAGAGAGAGCGAGAGATCGCTTAAGTTCTGGCTGATCTTTATGTTGTTTTTTATGTGGGGGGTGTGTGTGTGTGTGTGTGTTTTTCTCTCAGGATGGCCTCCCACTCAATTGCAACTTCATTCCTTTGGATGTCAGACTGCAGAACTGGGAGGATTTGCCTCCAGAATTCAGCCGCACTGAGAACAGAAGACTTGTGAGTTCCTGTGTGTGAACAAAGAATGTGTTAATCAACATGGCTTGACTAAATGTCTGCAGCAGCAGTGTCCAACTGACTGTTTCTCAATTTGTTTAGCTCCTGATTATTATCCTCCAGCTCTAATCATACACACCTGATTCTCTTGTTTAGATGTGTTTAATTAACAGGCTGTTGACAACCTTACATTAACTTGTTTCTTGTATGGATCGGCTCTGGATAGATGAATTGACAAACTCATCTTAACCTTCTTCACTGAGTGCGAGAAGTCACTTGGTTTCAAGATAATTCTAGCCCTGCGTCCTCCATCTTCCGTTTCCTTGTTTATCCTCTTACCTGCTAGTTAGCATTCGGTAGACATATTTCCGCTTTTGTAAAAGAGTCTAAATATAGCAAACACGTTCTATTTGCACTTGTGTTGGATGCGATCAAGATCGGTCTCTGACCACCTCCGAATGTGGATTTAGTGATCTGTCCACAGTTGCATCCAGGGTGTGTTCACTAGGGCTGAACAATTTAGGGAAAATACGTACTTGTGATTTTTCTGATTAGTTTCGTGACTGTGATTTAAATTAGAAATATCTCCTCTATTTTAAGGTCCGGACCTGTTTGAAGACCAGAATGTCCGCTTAATGACTCTGAAGCGCTGAAAGTAGTGCGCCAGATGGCCATTTATTTGTGGTTGTGTTGTCGTTGTCTTATGATGTGGGTGTGGCTTCTTATTAGTCTTACTTACTCGCAGTTCACAAACAAAGTGTTATTAGGTAACAAATGTACCGCTTAAAACTTTTAGGCTCCAATTAAAATTGTGATTTAAACATGATAAATCAATAAGTTTACACCCAGTTTTTTATGCAGTCGGATGAAAGCCGAACATGATCCAATCAAAAATGCATGCAAAGTGTGAACAGCCTCCAAAATTTGGTAAAGAATTGCTTAGTAGAAGGTGCATTATCAGCAAAGATTGTGAAGAGTAAGGGCACAGTACTGCAAACCAATGGAATATTTGGGAAAGGTTGCTTTAAACTAGATGTTGGTGAAACCTAACTGCTTCCATACTTTTGACCCCTTTATTATACCTAAAAATAAATAAATAAATGAACAACAACAGAGGGCTCCTGAGTGGTGGAGCTGGCTAAGAAAGGATCCACAGCCATTTGTGATCAGCAGCAGTGAGAAAAGATAGTGTCTGGCTTCAGGCTTTTCCGAGAAAGCACGCACTCTCCTTCACACTCCTAGATTGGTTGGCGGCGTATGATAGTGGAGATTCAGACAGTGGGTGGGAAATGGCAACAACCAGCAATTGGAGAAATAATAAAAAAAAAAAAAATTAAAAGTGTCAAAACATACCATTAGTAGAGTACTGTTGGAGCAGTACAGATATGGATGAACAGTAATGTTGAGGCTGTCGGCAGATAATTGTTGGACAAGACAGCTCTATAAAGTGTAAATCCCTGCAGAGTCTGATCCTGGAGACCAAGGCTAGATTGTGTAGTAGTCTTTTTTTTTTTTTTTTGTGTGTGTGTGAATGCGTGTGTGTGCGTGTCTGTGGCATTAGGTGGTGCGATTTGTGCGTGAATGGAGCTTTCTGACGGCAATGAAGCAGAGGACGGTGAGGAAGAGCGGACGAGTGTTCAGCAATCCGATACTGCTGCTGGACGAGCTTACACACACACAGCGCAGGCACAGCAGCACCAAGAGGCAAGAACATGCACATACACACAGGCGTGCACACACGTACATAAACACGCACTAACTACCTTATCACTAATTTTTGTTAGCTATTCTCTAGCTTTTCATCAGTGGTCGGTTTCTGACCACAGAGCCACTCTTGGCTTGATGTTTTTGGATGTTGGACCACTCTCACCATAGCAGTGACAGTAATGTGTGTACCAGCGTTACACATTCTACACACTGTCAGCGTCACTTCAGAGCTGACAATTGTCCACGTCCCAAATAACTTCTGGACAAGAGCAGTCCTGGGGTCAGAAACTGGCCAGTGATCAATGGTTTAAGACAAATTGTGGATGATGGCAGATGGACTACAGTCTGTAATTGTACACTTGTATAGTTGACATATAAGGTAGGTGAACCTCATGAAGTGATAAGTCAGTGGTAGTGCAAGGTAGGGGTTGCACTGTCTAGTCAACTATATGATATTCGTTAGCTGGCACTTCGGCAGCTGTTGAGTGGCTGAATACAGTAGTGGGAAAAAAAAAACAGTAGCGAGCCTCCAGGAGAGTAAATTTTCTGCTAAAAAAAAAATCGGACAGTAGTGTGGAAATGAGATGAAACCAATTCCACTGTCAACTACAATTCGTCTAAGCCTGTGTTCATAAGACATTTTTTGGTATCTGACCAAAAAACACTTTGATGCGGCGTGGTTGTGTTTGTGAGTGGAAATCGAAGAATGAGTTTTGCGTGTACAAACTTGAAAGCTCATAAGCAAAAGCTGCTAACAGTCGCTGTTCTTTTTCATAAAATAGAGCAAAAAAGATATGTATGATACCAGTCACTGTCCAACTACATGAAAATGTGGATTGTTTAGCTCTGAATGTGAATTGAGAGCAGTGATTATTTTCTCCTTTATTTTGTTCAACATCATCATGCCTATATGAAGACCTGCCCCACACCATTTCCTATTGGCTGACGCATGGCACATTCTGTCAGAAGTTCAGCTTTTTCAATGGACAGTGGGCATATTTTTCATGTGCCATCGTTCCTGCCAGCACATCATTTGTATTAAATCAACAGCAAGAGATCAATTTTTGACGGATACAAAAAAAGTTAAACACTAGGCTGAGCTATAGTCTCGCAAAGCAGACCTCTGGTTATCACTAGAGCACAGGTTACCAAACCTCTGCCGCTCATGTCCCTCACAACCGACCACAAAAGCTTTCACAAGCCCACAAGAAGATTTAACTAGCTTGAGAGTTTCAAATGCATACATAACACAATCATCAATGTTGCCTGTCGAATTTCACTTAAATTAATATTCACACTACATAATAAACACCGAAAAAAAAAAAAAATTGGTATGTGCGTTGGTAAATACACAAGGATACCTTGTTTACTTGCTGAATGCTGCAGACAAAACTTTTGAATAACTTTGACAGGATGGCTGTGAGACTTTTTTCAGTCCAGCCACTACACTGGACTCCTACTAGTGACTAGCTAGTTTGTTTCCTAATAAAAAAGCAATGAGACAACATTCTGATGTCAGGTCATCTTGCCATTCAACGATTGATGTCTTTCTCTGTTTTTTTCTAAATACAGTAAAGTTGTGGCAGTTTTCATGTATCTCAAGCTTACTGTAACCTGAAATAGTACCAGGGCTTGGATCAGCACTGCATATGTCCCTCCGCACAACATTGCATTTTGTTGCTGTTGTGCAAAAACCTCCTATCTACATTTTTTAGTTGTTTACTTTTTGGAATAATTTGAAAACTCCAGTCACCCTTTACATTGTGTTAAAATTTCATGATAAAGCACCAACAGAAATAGTCCAAAATGACCAAAAATTAATTTAACTGTTAACTTCCACTGTAAAGTTACCATTTTGGAGGTAAAAGGTTTTCTTCTAACAGTGACAAAATAAGGTTTTTCCTCCTATTCCGTTATGTATTTGCTTTAGTATCCTCTTTTCTTTAATGTAAAATGCATGTCTGTCTTTGCCATGTTCTATTTTGAAATGTGATATCCCGAAAACGTGACATCTTGTTTCTGAATTCAAGAAAATCAATAAGTGCAGCAAAACAAAATAATAGTACAAAAAGAAAAAAAGTCAAGGCAGATGTTTGTAATGAAGTGGCCGGTGAGTGTACGTACAGGCACATGCTTACATTTCTATATCTCTTTCACTGTCTCAGCCTCTGTCTGCTTGTCTGCATGTGTATCCATCACTCTCTCTCTCTCTCTCTCTCTTTCTAGCTATCCGTCTGTTCCCTTATGAGTTTAGCTCCGTTTCTCTGCCTGTCTGCTCATCAGTCTCTCTGCTCTTCTGTTTGCTCGGCTCTATCTCTCCGTCTCTGTTCTTTCTCTGTCAGTGTCCATTCTAGTTCAGTCTTTCTCTCCATCTGTTTACTCTCTCTCTCTCTTTCTCTCTCTTTGTGTACGAATGTCTGTTCCTGCTATCTCGCTCTGCCTGTCTGCCTGTCTGTTTCTGTCTGCTGTCTGTCACTCTTAGTTAAGTTGCCCGATATGTAAGTCAGGCTTATAAGTGATTATTTTCTAGAAGAGCCTGCTGTGCTGACACACACACACACACACACACACACACACACACACACACACACACACATGCGCACACACTGGTACCCAAACCCTCACATGCAGCTTTCATATAGTCCCTTTCATCTGTTTGTGTGTGTGTGCGTGTGTGGTGGTCTTTTGAAGGTAAGGCCCCCTTGACACTTTCATACAGGACTTCCAAACCTTCAAACTGTAAGCTCTTTGATGTGAGCCCCACTTCCTCTACCAGTGCACACTCACTCGCTCACTCACTCACCTACTCTGGTTCTCTCTTTCTGTCTCTCTCAGGTATCTCTCTAAGCAGGAAGTGGCTCAGACCTCCCTCAGTGCTGCCCAGAGAGAGGGCGGAACCGTACGCTTCATCAATAAGGACAACTTTCCCTCCAAGAGGAAATCGATAACCAAACCACTCGACCAAGCTGACATGTATGAACAGACATAACACTACATGAACACAATGACTGCACTTGCAGATTTATGAGTAGATAATGCTAATTAGTGTTAGACAATCAGTAGATTGTAGGGAGACATATA
>JAILXH010276868.1:3220-13446 GCA_023558415.1 Piaractus mesopotamicus | reverse complement strand
AAAAAAAAAAAAAAAGTCAAAAAGTAAAAAAAACACAATAGTAGGCCTCTGCTCTGGCATATGGTCATGAATATTTATACAGGGTGAGTTCCCACCATGACCATTGTGCACTTTTCTCTAGAAAGCAGCATGGCACGTGCCAACTTCAGCACTGGCATGCCTGAAAGGTCAGCCACTTAAAAGGATCAGATTTGTGATGGCTCTCACAGGCTGCTGCTCAGCTTATGCTCCACACACTCACATAATCTCACGGCCACTCACCATTCCTCAGAGCCATAGCTAAACTGATCATTAGTGGATCCACTTGATTCATCTCAGTTTTGCAAAACCAGATACCAGAGAATGTGTATTTCCTATTGCTCATTATTGAAGTTCTTTGATGACTGTATTTAATGAAGTCACATGGATTTCTATTACAGGCATCAGTCACTGCTCAGCTGATTCCAATTCAGTTGTGTAATCACTGACATCTGAAACATTTTGCAAGCATGCAGATCAGACCATAAGTCATGTGTACAGTAAGCAGCACTAAAAAGAAAGAAAGGCTACCATTGTCACTTGAGTAGAACTGTTGTCTCCAAAACAAAATCTAATTTATATAAACATTAAGAGGCATTACATTACATGACTCATATTTTATTCTTAACATCTGATGGAAACCACCAGACTATCAGAGCACTGGCATTTTGTAGGGTAAATAATTCAGTATGTTAGAAAAAGATTGCCTTTTTCTTAAGCTGTGTTTCAAATAAAGTGCATTCATAATGTACAAGTGCAAGCAGTGTGTCCAGTTCAAAAGAATGTAGTGTACTGTAATTACACAGATAACTATTTAAATCTGGACCAATTTCAGGTCCCAGATTTTGTAGGCATGACACCAGAGGGGCAGTGAGCTACATCAACTGTTTAGTTAGCCTTTAAAGGCTGATGCAAAAGGGTGGCTATTTGTGAGATTTAGTCCACTCTTCTGCATTAGTACCATGCTTAATCAGCATTGTTGTTGCATTTATTTGATATGTAGTGTACATAATGTAACAAAGCCAAAAATCCATACATTTACATTTAGTTTGTCTTACAAGCAGCATTTTTGGACAGATAAACACAAAAAATATGAATTTTAGTCACAGATCCATCAAGTTTTATCATTACTCTGATTAAACAACACAATGTTAAGCACATATCAATACGAACTGCGTTCTGAATGTGCTCATATGCTCACTCAAAAAAGTCACAGTTACATCCAATGGTATAGGATGCTTTGTGCATACAATGCCCTAAATGCCTTGGGTACACTACACAACCTTTAAAGTCTTAACAGATAAAAAAAAAAAAGACTGGGCATCTCACACTCTCTAACTAGTTTTTGACGATCTCAGAGGTTGCGGGAAGGGGTGGAGCTATCATAAGACGGTGCAGTTTGAAACTTTGAAAATGGCCAATGCACCAACCGAGGGTCCCTCAATTGTACAAGTTTGAGTTGTATGTCTTTGTTCTTCTGCATTTTTGTTTGTAAATTTAACATTTCTTTATATGGCTGTTCAGGCGCGATTTCATACCATGAGGTACCGTGCACTAAAGTGCAAAACATTAGTACTGTACAATGTAGTACTGTAACATTAGAACTGTAAAACATTAGAACTGTATGTTTCAGGATACAGATGCTGTCACTGGGGTGGGACACGTAAAATTACCTTAAGTAATAAAACCTAATTGTACTACATTCCATTTCAATTGTTATATAAGTTGCATTGAAACCATACAACATATCTTGAGTTCAGGATTTTTTAATTTTATTTTTCTAAACGCACCTCTTCAATGTGAAAGTGAATGTAGCATTCAAATTTATTTAACATACTCAAATGGACCTTGAGGACCATATTCTGCGTTTTAGGGTACATTTATGTCTTTTGTACCTTGGGTGACTAAAGTGTAGAACCCTTTTTTTCCTGACAGTGTTGTGTTAAATGCAGTTTTGTACTGGTGCTATAAGGCTAATGTAGCTTACAAGCAATAAAAGCATATACCGCACCAATTTGCATTTGTACTGGTGCTATAAATCTAATGTAGCTAACAAGCAATAAAAGCATACATCACACCAATTTGCATTCATACCAGTGCTATAAGGCTTATGTCGCTAAAAAGAAATGAAAGCATATACCTCACCAATTAGCACTGTGCAAACTGCATGCCTAAATCATCAAACACTTCTAACATGTCAAACTGTTAAGTAATCTCAAATCTTTTTGCTTGATATTTTTTTTATCTATAAAACTGAACAAAAGCACAGTGCATTGTTAAAATAGTAGTAGTGTGTAGTGAGACATACAGTTTTCACACTGCTGACCTGACAGTGACAAGCTTCTAGAATTCATTAGCTACATTAGCCTTAGTGCACAGAAGAACTAAACTAAACTAACTTAACTGAAAATGAAATGTCACTCATATGGCATGTCTTGGCTGATCAAGTACATTTGTTTTAAGTGGAGAACTTTAAATTTGATTGTTGGGCAAACCATCATTTTAAAATCTTTCTTAAAATCCCAGAAGTTCAAGAAGTAGTGCCTGGCTGGCGTTTGGCTCTGTATAGTGTCCTTGTGGGCGAACGGCTGCTACGTCCAGCCATCAGAGCTGTGGAGGAGTAGGATAGCCCCTCCTCCGTCTCGCTTGCTCTCTCTCGTTCCACAGCAGCAGTTCAGGCTCTTCTCCTCTTCCTGGCAGTGGAGCTAATGAGCAGGAGCTCAGCCCAGAGTGGCGGGTGACTGGAGCATGGCGGGCAAAGCAGGGCACAGTGGGCGTCTGGGCAGGAGCCAGGCACGCTGCAGCTAAATATGTCCATTCTGGACAGACAGAAATAGCGGCGGCAGGTCAGTCCAGGACAGTCTCTGCATGCTCGCTCTCTCTCTCTCTCACTCCCTCTCTTTATTTGTGTCACTCCCAGCTGCTCTCTGAACACCGCGGGCCAACCAGGGCATGTGTGTGTAAATGTCTCACCGCACCAGCACTGGCACCAGCCTCCTCCGCATTGGCCCAGTCTCAGACACTCCTCAAACCCAGAAACTCACTCACACACTCGCTGCATCCCTACTGACCCGCCGCTTCGTCCTCAGCCGCACTCCGGGTGATGCTCAAACCACCAAGCAGAAAAACCTTACTGTAGCTATAGACAGCAGCTTGGTGAAACTGCTAGGCCTAATTCTACACGTCATGTTGATTTCACATTAAAGTATGTTAAGAAATTAACAAGACAAGAAACAAGAAATAACAAGAAATTATTCTAAGTCATTTTGGACTATATCCGTGGGTCCGGCCAAAAATGGTCCAGCCAAAAAAGGAGATACAAGATTTTGCCCAGACAGCAACAACAGAGTACTGTGTGCTAATTGCACACACACTTTATCTATTCATTGGCGTGCTTGTATTTTATGCTTTGTATGGCTGCTACATTTCAAATGCAAGTGAAAGCGATACACTATGTGTCTAAATGTTTGTAGATATCTGCTAAGACTTTACACTATAGAGATCTTCGAATCTGGATATTGAGTTCAGTTTCATGTCTCATATCTTGTGGTCATCGTTAGTTAAGTGACCTGTTGACTGCAAATTACAAGACTGGAAAGCTCTGGATTTGAACACCTCTGAACTTGATGTTGGAACATTGCTGTAAGGATTTGACTGCATTCAGACACAAAAGCATTAGTAAAATCAGCTACAGAAGTTAGACGATTAGCTCTGGCTCACAAATGCCACTCAAACTCATCTCAAAGGTATTGAATGGAGCGCCATCTCTCCCAAGAATGCACTTCCAATGCTCCACAGCCCAATGCTTGGAAGCTTTATATTACATATATATTTTTGCGATATATATATATAATATATAATGTGTTTGGCATGGGCAGCTCATTAGCAGCAACTCCAGAATTTTACACTCAGTAAGCATCTTTGCATTATGCCATAGAAGGACCATTTTTGATTCCTTATAGAACCTTTCAATAGGTGGTTCATTATAGAACCAGCGATGGAGCTGAATGCATCTTTGTTAATAAACAGTTTAAGTGTGAAGAGCCTTTTTAAGGTTTTAAGAACCTCCGAATAATGTAAAGGATTATGGAAGATGCCTTAATTTAGTAAAGAACCTTACATTATGTGACGGTTCTTCATGCACTGCAAAAAAATGGTCTATTGTCAAGTGAATTGTAGTGAAATCTCATCGATATATCTAATATTTCCCATTTTTAATTTTATTAAGACAAATTATCTCACTATACTGGCAGATCATTTTGCTGGTTTCAAGCACATTTCTTAGAACAAGCAAAATTATCTGCCAATATAGTAAGATCATTTTACCTAATACAATTACCTAAAACAAGTAAAAATGTCCTGAAATAGGTTAAATACCACAAAATTAAGCTTACAACAATCTCAACACAAGAAATGTTGGATTTTTTGCCTAGATTTGAGATAATTTTACTTGACAAGATACCATTTTTTGCAGTGTGCCTGTAAAAGGATCTTCACACTCACACATATCACTTAAGAATGTGGTTCTTGAGGAACTAAAGTGGTTCTCCTATGGCAACACTCACCACATGCATAAGAGCATGTGGGTAAGTGCATGCATGTTTAATGTCATTTCCTGCTTTTGATCCTCAAAACACGCTTGTGAAAATGCACTTGGCTAATACAACGATTCTGATTCTGAAAGAAAAAAAAAAACTGCGATACAGGACTTCACCCACTCGAAAAGTACAACATGAAACTTTTACCATGTTTACTAATAGTCTTGAGGCAATGGCACTGATTTGCCGGTTCCAGGTCCGACAACTGCTCATGAAATGTAGTTGCAGTGAGGCCAGCATGGCTTGTGTTAGGTAATGATAACAAAATAAGAAAGCCTTTTCAAGCAGCAACCACATCTGGGGCTTGATTATGATGTGAAAACATGTCGGCGCACCACAAAGCCCAGCACCTTCAAAAGATTTGCGCCATCATGGCAGCTTCCCGGCATCAAAGAGCACTGACCCATTTACCTAGTGCAGGGGTGCACCACAAACAGAGGAGTGCACTGGTTGAAAGTTTCATTCTGTCTCTGTAAATATTGTGAGGCGCTTTTGAAATTCTTCCAGTAAGTCAGCAGCATGGATTTTGAAATGTCTCCAGCGAGCCACGCTTATCAGCCGCTCCAGATGACCCGTACCCCTTTGTGCAAACATCATCTAACTGGACTTAGCATGCCAGCGCTGCCGGTAAAGGGAAAGCTCGTGTTCTGCTGTGTTTTCCTGAATGTGTCACCCATACATGTTGGACACATTGTTCACTCAACGATGCTTCAGCAGAAGTTAAAGTGCACACAAGTCAATTCTGGCTCTTTTTTAAAATCCAGTCGTTTAACAGTTAGAATATACTCAATTTACATTGCATACAGTAATGTGAAAATTCAAAGACCACCCTTTTGTCTATTCAATTTCCAGTCAAAATGGCAATAAAAGCCTCAACAAACAAAAACAATGTCATTTTCAGTGTTTAGTTTGTCCACTCTATGCATTTATCACAGCTTTCAGTTTTTTCTGGAGATGCTTTTATTTATTTATTTTTTTTGAAGAAATTCTCAGAAAAGATATTTGTCTGCACCTCGAAAGTTCAGTCTTAGATGTTGGTAGCATTTTCTGCTCAGGATCCATGTGATTCCAAACACACTCAGCGATGTGGAGGTCTGGACTCACCATGTGATGATATCCAGTTTCCGTGTTTTCGTGCCAATTTTCTTTTTTTGTGTATTTTATTTTTTTTCAACAATGGCTCCTTGACAGCTGCACATCCTTTCAGACCCGTAGCGTTGAGTTGTCTTCTCACAGTGAAAGGGCAGACAGATTTTTTCAGATTACAGGTTCAGGATTTTTTGCACAGTACAGTTATAATGTATGTAGTTTCAGCATCATATAGCCAATAACACTGCAAATGATGTAATCAATGGCATATGCCTTCATATCTTGTATCGAGTCTGCACTTTTCATTTGTTTTGTGACAACAAATATCAGGAACATAAAACAAATATGTTCAATAATTCCAATAATAAAAAATGTCCTCTTCTACTTGTCAACAAAAGCATGGTATGGTTTGACAAATTTTCTCATTATTGTTTCACAATAAGCTGTGGGTGAGAAATAATGAAACATATTGTGTCTTGAACTCAGAATCTTTGTGACTCGAGATTTAATGATGCATCTTCCTTGAGAGATTATAAAAAGCTGACTTCATTCTCAAATGCTGAAATAAAATGTGTGCAATCCATAAATGTGTCTCCAGGCTTCATGATGTCAGAGCACATTGGTATTCATAAGATTTGATCCATTTTATTTCTCTTTTTTTACATCTCAGATGTATACATGTGTATGAGAGTGAAAGAGATGGAGAGCATGTAAAAGAAAGAGCACACATCCAGGTTTTTTATTTTTTATTTTTTATGCTTGTCCGTGTGCTCCAGCCCATGGTTGCTTTGGCGCGTGAAATGTGTATATATTAGCATTTCATACATTCTAAGCAGAATGCCGGCGCGGGCAGCATTCTCTCGATCGTCCACTCGCTCGTGGCTCTCTCTCTTTCTCTCTATCCACTGGCTTGAACACTGGGCTGACTGGGGAGATGGCCTTGTTATCTCTGACAGTATTGGCTCTCTGGCACCCTCAGTGCTTCTAAGCACTGCCTGATGGCCTTTTGAATGACATGAGTATGGGAGGTCAAACACACTGTCTATTGTGCATGAAGTAGAATGAAATGCTTTTTTTTCAGCAATAGAAAGGCAGTGTTTGTAGCCTTGGCGAAGAGGTCACAGGCATTTGCATTAGCGTTTGGAGGCGAATCTATTATTCATATTCTATAAAGAAGCCCAGGGCTTCAAGGCATAAACAAACGCACACTTTTTCCCTACTCCTTTGCCTACATATTGATGCAGACATTTCCCAAGCGACAGATATTCCAGTGTCTAACCCGCATTCCGCCACCATATATGTCTAGGGATCCTAGGATGTTGTTCTGGAGTTCTATTAAAAGAATGTTTTGATGTCTTGAGGGTTTTTTTTTAGCTGCTTTGCACCTAATAAAAGCAGCGAGCGCGTCTTGGTTCCGCAGGAAGAAGGCGTCCAGCAGACAGCCAAGTCGTTTGTTGTGAAGTGAAGAGGTTTGGATTCACTCTGTCACATTAAACTGTTCTAATTATACCCCCGAAACCAGCCACGACCGTCTGGCACTGCGAGGCTATTGACAGACACAGTATTCAGAAGGAAGGACACATTTTAAGAGTTGCATAAGCAAGCAAGTGTGGTGAAAAATAGTAAGCACAGGGATAGTGTGCTTTCCTTAACACTATGTCCCCTTTCGCAAAGGGGAAAAACATGACAGAATTTGCCAGGACACCTCAAAAACAGGATACGCTACTCAAGTAGGCCTTAGGAGACTCCATGATAAAGAAAGAGAGTGAGTGCAGATCACACAGTGACCTTTGCTTCCAGCCCACAACCTTCTCTGCAAAACAATGTCCATTCAAGCTGCCCAGTGGACAGGGTAACCACAAACACCCACTTACAGCATAGCAAGTGGACATTAACCCTTAGAGGCTCCAGTTATCACCAGCGAAAACAAATATATGGTGTAACTGAATGGTGTTTCTTACTCAGAGCTGATTAATACAAGCAAAACCTTCTGTGGAAACTGCAGGTTCTAAACTTTCTGTCCATATCACATTCATGTCCATAAGAGGAAAAGGAGATATTTAATTATGACATGAATTTGAATTCGGACGTGAAAAAAATAACTTTACATTAATTCCTTGTTTCTGTCATTGTTTGACATCCAAATGTGTATGATTGGTTTATTCCATTTTGTAATTATGTTAGTGGTTAATCTGATGTCAGGCCTTCAGTTCTTCTCCTGAAGGCCTAACCAATGGGAAAGCTGGCTTGGTTGTATCTACATAGACACCATAGAGAAAAAAAATATATCATTGATTTAAGAGAATTAAGTAGCACTTTATTTTGAGTGGTCCTTTGTAGACGATTAATAAACTTGTAACAGAGTCTCAGTAACACAGTGAAGTAGCAGTAGTGCAGCATCTGAATACGTTGAGGTAAATACCTTGAAGATATACTGTTAAAACATTACTTACATTAAGTGGATGTATGGTTGATATATTACATGAAGCAGACTTTATATGTTACTTCTATTTGGCAAAATCTAACCTTACACAATCTTATCCAAAACCTAACCCTCACCCTGACCCTAATCCTAACCCTTACCTTAACCTCAGCCCAAAACCTAATCCTAACCCTAACCCTGGCCCTAATCTTAACCCTCATCTTAACCTCAATTTAAAACCTAATTCTAATCCGTTGCTGAAGATTGCGGTGGGTGTGTGTGTAGGTCTATTAGACCAGTGCTGACGCTCACTGTCCAGTGCAGTGGAGTAGAGCTGGGTGGAAGGTCAGCACTGTCCATTCACCCAGACAGAAGTCAAAAACACCCCATTGTCATCCTGTAGTAAACAGCAGAGCAATGGAACACCTAGAGTACAGCTATATATAGATACATGACAGCTACTATAAAAGGTTGCAATTTTTCTGAATGTATTCTGTCAGAATAGACAAATTACAGTGCAGAGCAGTTACAATGGTGGAAACTCATTTTCCCTGTAGCAGCATTTGCTCGTTTGATTCTCGCTAGCAGATCAAAAAGGGAACGTTCTGATCTAATTTAGGTAATGAATGAGTTCCAAAAATACGAAAGTGAGTCTGTCTCATCTGATAAATATGGGAGAGAATCTGTTTCATCTGGCATTTTTTTTTCTTGCACCGGAACAGGACATTGATTCATTTGCAATGACAAGCAACAAATCATCTTCTTAGTCATCCTCAAGCGGAGTTGTCACTAATTCTCAGCCATCTTTATTAACCAGCAATACAACACAAACACTTTTGTTTTTTGTTTTTTTGTTTTTTTTTTCCAGGCTGTGCTGTCATTTCCATATCCAAATATGGTGTTGGGTATTAGTCACTTCTGTTTGACAGGAATTTTTCCTAAGAATTTCCCTTCCGTCCAAACACCGGCATCCCTTTTCCGATCTAGTGTGGGTCCAGCTGTAGCCTAAGTGACCAAAATAAACCGCCTAGGGGAGGGTTGAAAACAGGAAGGCGGGAAGTCCTTGGAATCTGCTGGGAGGTGACACTGCTGGGGTTACGGGCCTAGCGCTGTGAAAGGAAGTGCACGGGAAGCCGCCTACACGGACAAATCTGATTGTTTTTCAGGTTCAGAGGGTTCAGCTGAGCCTCTGCTTTTCCGAAACAATAGCCCTAAAGCCTGTTGTTCCGAGTGGGCCTCTGGCTGGTTGAAAAGGAAAAACAGAGTGGAGTAGAGTAATGCATTGCCATGTGTGCAATATGCATTTTTTTGTATTAGCCTCAGATTCAGTACTACACTGCAATAGTCAACTACATACAGTGTATATACTAACACACATAGGAAAAAATAAAACAACAAAATAATGAATAAGCTTGAAGTGGTAGACTGTGTTCTTCAAATTCAAATGCAAAGAGACTGAGTCAATACAGTTAGCCATTTAAGATGTGACCTTGTTTGACATTTGACCATGGGCCTGCCAATAAAACCAACAAGTTAGACCAAAAGATCAGTAATGTCTCAGTGTTGGCTACAGTCAAGTTCAAAAAGGTACTTAGCAAAAGAAACTCAAAATATTGGGGAAAAAACAGTATAGGTTAGCTCAGAGTGATAGCATGAATACTAGTCCACCTTCCGGAGGCCGTTCCTTCTGTTTGCTGTCCGTTCTTTCGGGGTCAGCCAGAAGTTTGTGCGCGGTAGCGCTCTTGTTTACGATGGCGAGGCATGAAGGAAGGGATGACGTGAGCTATCAGCTCACTGGCTAGCAGCTCTGTGTAAGCATTAAGGTGGGGACAAGTTTTTTCCAAATCAACACTGGGGTTACAGAGTTCCCTGCCTGAGCTAATATGTCACACTACACAACACTGGACAATGGTGTGAGGGATACCAACTATGAAATCTTTCTCTCCAGAGATTCATTGCTAACACTTCTTAACTAAATTTGACCTCCTGAACCTCTTATTCAGCTTCTCTTTTTTGGCAGTGTTGTAGTCTGCTGTTAAATACAGTGAATAAGTGTAAGCAAGAGTAGTCTAAAACAATAAAACAGTGACATAAATGCT